>JAJPUD010001833.1:109873-120370 GCA_023553655.1 Myrmecobius fasciatus
ATTTTCTTTCTCTGTTTTTCATTCTACCTGGTTTAGATATCAGTACCATGTCTGTGTCATAAAAGGAATTTGGTAAGAGTCCTTTATTCCCTATTTTTTCAAATAGTTTATATAGTATTAGAGCTAATTGTTCTTTAAATGTTTGGTGGAATTCACATGTAAATTCATCTGGTCCTGGGGATTTTTTCTTAGGGAGTTGATTAATAGCTTGTTCTATTTCTTTTTTCTAAAATGGGATTATTTAAGTAATTTATTTCCTCTTCTGTTAAACTGGGCAATCTATATTTTTGCAGGTATTCCTCCATTTCATGTAGGTTGTCAAATTTATTGGCATAAAGTTGGGCAAAGTAACTCCTAATCATTGCTCTAATTTCTTCTTTATTGGTGGAAAGTTCTTCTTTTTAATTTTTGAGACTAACAATTTCATTTTCCTCCTTCCTTTTTCTAATCAAATTAACTAAAGGTTTATCTATTTTGTTGATTTTTTCATAAAACCAACTCTTAATTTTATTTATTAATTGAATAGTTTTTTTTTACTTTCAATTTTATTAATCTCTTCTTTTATTTTTAGAATTTCAAGTTTGGTATTTGATTGGGGGTATTTAATTTGTTCTTTTTCTAGCTTGTTTTGTTGCAAGCCCAATTCATTGATCTCTTTCTCTATTTTATGCAAGTAAGCACAA
Source organism: Myrmecobius fasciatus (assembly GCA_023553655.1). NCBI lineage: Eukaryota > Metazoa > Chordata > Mammalia > Dasyuromorphia > Myrmecobiidae > Myrmecobius > Myrmecobius fasciatus. The sequence continues at coordinate 110,557 of JAJPUD010001833.1, forward strand.
AATATCTAAAGATATAAAATTTCCTCTTATTACCAGTTTGGCTGCATCCCACACATTTTGGTATGTTGTCTCATTATTGTCATTCTCTTGGATAAAATTATTGATCACGTCTATGATTTGCTGTTTCTCCCATTCATTCTTTAGGATGGGATTATTTAGTGCTTTTTGGTCTATTTTACCCTTGCCCTCTATTGAATGTAATTTTTTTTTACATTGTGATCTAAAAAAAATGCATTTTACTATTTTTGCCTTTCTGCATTTGATTTTGAGGTCTTTGTGTCCTAATATATGGTCAATTTTTGTATAGGTTCCATGAAGTGCTGAGAAGAAATGCACTCCTTTCTGTCTCCATTCAAATTTCCTCCAAAGGTCTATCATACCTAACTTTTCTAGTATTTTATTTACCTTTTAAACTTCTTTCTTATTTATTTTGTGGTTTATCTATTTCTGAGAGAGCAAGGTTGAGATCTCCCACTATTATAGTTTTTCTGTCTATTTCTTCTTGCAGCTCTCTTAACTTCTTTAGTCTCCACTTGAGACATATATGTTTCCTATTGATATTGCTTCATTATCTATGGTATCCTTGAGCAAGATACAGTTTTCTTCCTTATCTCTTTTAATTAGATCAATTTTTACTTTTGCTTGATCTGAGATCAGGATGACTACCCTTGCTTTTTTTTTTTTTTACTTCTCCTAAAGCTAGATTCTGCTCCAGTCTTTTACCTTTACTCTCTATATGACCCTGCTTTAAATGTATTTCTTGTAAACAACATATTGTAGAATTCTGGCTTTTAATCTAGTATGCTATCAGCTTCTGCTTTATGGGAGAGTTCACCCCATTTGCATTTATGGTTAAAACTACTAATTCTGTATTTCCTGACATCTTATTCACCCCAAATTATACATTTCTCTTTCCTATTCCTCTTTCCCTTCTCCTCAGTAATTTACTTATAAGTATCACTTGCCTCAAGCAGCCCTCCTCCTTTAAAGCTCCTTTCCCTTTCTTATATTTTTCTCCTACTATTTCTGTTTTCCCTTCTATTTAGCCTACCCCTTCCCTTTTTCCCTTTCCTCTCCTACTTTTCTATAAGGTGAGAGAAGTTTCTCAGTGAAACCAAATATGTCTAATATTTTTTCTTTGAGCTAAACCTGATGAGAGTAAGATTCACACAATGTTCATTCCCTTCTCTTCTTTCCCTCAATTATAATAGATTTTCTTTGTTTTTTTTCCTGAGATGTAATTTCCTTCATTTTACTTTCCCCTTTTTCCAGTACAATCCCCTTCCCATCTGTAATTCTTTTATGTTATAATAGTAAAATCAAATTATACATGCACTGTCTATGCATATTATAATAGAGATACAATTCTCATGAGTTCTTTTCTTTTTCCCTTTTTATACTTTTCTTGAGTTCTATATTTGGAGGTCAAATTTTTTGTTTAGCTCTGTTTTTTTTTGGAATTCACTTGTTTCAGTGAATGTCCATCTTCTTCCCTGGAAGAAAATGCTCAGTTTGGCAGGGTAATTCATTCTTGGCTACATTCCAAGTTCGATTGCCTTTTGGAATATCAGATTCCATGCCCTTTGATCTTTCAAGGTAGAAGCTTCTAGGTCCTGGATAATCCTTATTGTGGCTCCTTGATATTTGAATTGGTTTTTTTTTCTGGCTGCTTGTAATATTTTTCCTTAGTCTGATAGTTTTGAAATTTAGCCACACTATTCCTTGGAGTGTTAATTTTGGGGTCTCTTTCAGGAGGTGTTTGGTGAATTCTTTCAATGGCTATTTTACCTTCTGATTCTATAACATCAGGGCAGTTCTCTTTGATGATTTCCTGAAAAATAATGTGTTTAGGCTCTTTTTTTCGTTATGGTTTTCCAGAAGTCCAATAATCCTTAAATTGTCTCTCCTAGATCTATTTTCCAAGTCAGTTGTTTTCCCAATTAGGTATTTTACATTTTTTTCTATTTTCTTCATTTTTTTGGTTTTGCTTGAGTGATTCTTGATGTCTCATTGAGTCATTCATTTCCATTTGTTCAGTTCTGATTTTTAGTGAATTATTTTCTTCATTTACTTTTTAAAGTTCTTTTTTTTTGTTTGTGCAATTGAATTTTTAAATGGGTTGTTTTGTTCTATGGATTTTTTTCCATTTCCCAAATTCTGTTTTTTAAAGTTATTTTTTTCCTGTTTCACAAATTCTTGTTTTTAAGTAGTTATTTTCTTTTTCCATTTCACAAATTCTGTTTTTCTGGGAGTTCTTTTCTTTTTCCATTTTGTCAAATCTATCTTTTAGTGAGTTATATGCTTTTCCCATTTCACTAAGTCTATTTTGTGTTTCCTTTTCCAAACCCTCTTGTAAAGTTCTCATTTTCTTTCCCCATTTTTCTTCCAGCTCTCTTTTCAGATCTTTTATAATTTCTTCTAGGAGAATCTTGTGAGATGGGAACCAATTTATATCACCCTTTGGGGCTTCATCTGGAGACAATCTGCTTTTATTTTCCTCAGAGTTTGAACTCTGTCTTCTCTTTCACCATAAAAACTATCCATGGTCAGGGTTCTTTTTGCTTTTTTTTACTCATTTAAAAACAAAAAACATTGAGATCTGCTTTTAGGGCAGCTGAAGTTGTCCAAGCTTCTTCTACAAGGGACAGCAGCAGTGCTGAGTCAGGGCTGACTCACTTCTGATGCTGGGTGGGCATGGCCAAGTCCCATTTCAGGGTTCACTATTTACCTTTTTTGCTTGTGTTGCATGTTTTATAACTTCTCTGCTGATCTACTGGCTTGCAGCCAGGGCAGAGTAACTAACACTGCTGTAGATTCTTCCCAGTAGATTCTCCAGCATGTACCGCCCTGGGTCTGTGCTTCCCGAGTCTGTGCTTCCCAGGAGTGTTCTCCCCAGGGCTGTGCTCCCCAGATCTGTGCTCCTTGGGTCTGTGCTCCCTGGGTCTGTGCGCCCTGGTATCTGTGCTCAGCCTGCTTGCACTGGTCACCCTCTGTGCCCGATTGAAACACACCTTTTCTGGAGAGCTTCATAATTATCTTCTGCTGGTAATTTGTTACAGTCTTGATATTCATGGGTTCTGCCAGTCCAGAGCTAATTCAGAGGCTGGATTTGCTAATTAGTCTGAAGGTTGTAGGAGAAGGTCAGAAAGAAGCATGTGTTCTCTCCCCCATCTTGGCTCCATTTCTTGTTTCTTAAAAATGTATTTCATTTATGTGTCTAAAAGTTTCTTTTGTTTCCTTAATCTGACAAATGTGATAAAGCTGTTAATGAACTATATTGATAAACTATGTGCTTTGTTGTTTGAATGCTATATTGAAGGGAGACTATAAGAAGTGGCCAGGTAAGATGAAAAGATGTAAACTGCTTTATTTTCTAGTGCAAAGACTCTAGCTCACTCAGTCACTGTAGTTTAAAATAATTATTGGTTATTTTTTACAACTTTTTTGGGCAGAGAGCATATTCAGCAGGATTTTTGTGTGCAAATGAATTGGCCTCAATATCTAGAAAAGTGTCTGTTTTAGCATTGAGGCAAGCGTCTGCCACAGTTTACTTTGAAAGAAACACAACTCCATGGGGAAATGAACTAAAGGAGTTACTAGAAAAATCTTACCCTAATGAAAGGAATAATATGACTCCCCAAAGTGCAATGGTAATCTGGTAACTATCTCTCCAGGAAAAAAAATATGCAGGATACATTTTTAATATTAATCTGCATTATTTACATTTTTCTGCATTACTTTCATAAGTCTAGAAATCAACAAAACAAATCAATCAAACAAAGCAAATAAATCAAGCTTCAATTTGTAGCTTGTCTAGGTGCAAATGCCCAAACTGGCTCTCTGGTTCTAGCATACTCATAAGAGTGACTGACAGTCCTGTTTACCTATTGATTAGCATACAGTAACCTGTTTCAAATTATCTATCATGTTATAAAATTGCATTATCCAATGAAATAAATGAAAAAACTTAAAAAGAAGTTGAACTCAGTATAATAGAAAAGCAGTAAAGGTCTTGGAGAAGAGTTAATAGAATTTACCTCTTTCTCATCAGAAAGGCAGAAATTTACTAAAATGGAATATGAGACATGTTACAAGACAAGGATTTTTTATTGTGTATTTTTACTTAATTACTTTTCTTTCTTGACTGAAAGTTCAGTCTGGAGAGAGTAAAGGTAAACAATACTACTGAAAAGAGAAAACACATCAACAAAACATTTTAAGGAATTCATTACTTCCTAAATAATATTGATGGCAATATCCAATATATTAGCTGTAGCCACCCTTCTCAGAAGTTGGACATTTGGAAAAGAAAAGATGGTAAGAACTTTAAAAGTAGCACTTTTTGTGTAAATTTCACAAGGAAAAGATGTCTCTGAGCAAGAGAAGTTCTTGCCCATGGAGCCCTTTAAAAAGCTGAAAAGGGGAAGAGGAAAGCAGCACACAGTGCTAATTGAAAGTGTAATTTGGCAGAAGCAACCCCCATTTTATAATTAAACTATGCTTCAGATTAACTTGCTAAAACCACAGTGAAATATTTGAGACTTTTTAAAGGTGTCATAAAAGTAGGTTCAGTGGAATGCTGAAACTTGAACAGAAGGAATCATCTAATGACTCAGGATACAAATATAGCACAAAGAAAGAAGGAGGGGGAAAGATAAATGTCATAACTGATTAAATTCAACAAATTAAATCTGCCTATTATGTTTTAAATATTATAATTTCCAAGTTTCAATAAGTCAAGAATCAGTTTTGATATGGCTTACTTTTAGAGAATCTTAAAATAAAGAAGTTGAAATAAAACAAATATATGTGTGTTGTTAGAATGTAATCTCAGGAAAAGACAATGTTGAATGTTGGAGGGGATATGGGAAAACTGGGACACTAATACATTGTTGGTGGAATTGTGAACCAATCAACCATTCCAGAGAGCAATAAGGAACTATGCCCAAAAGGCCACCAAACTGTGCATACCCTTTGATCCAGCAGTGTCTCTACTGGGCCTGTATCCCAAAGAGATCATAAAAAAGGGAAAAAGACTCACATGTACAAAAATGTTTGTGGCAGCCCTTTTTGTAGTGTTAAGGAACTGGAAACTGAATGAATTCCCATTAGTTGGAGAATGGCTAAACGATTTATGTTATATGAATGTTATGGAATAATATTGTTCTATAAGAAATGATCAAGAGGATGATTTCAGAAAGGCCTGGAGAGACTCACATGAACTGATGCTAGGTGAAGTGAATAGAACCAAGAGAACATTGTACACGACAATAACAAGAATATGTGATGATCAATTCTGATGAATGAGACTCTTTGCAACAATGAGGTGATTCAGGCCAGTTCCAATGGTCTTGTGATGAAGAGAGTCATTTGTACACACAGAGAGGACTGTAGAACTAAGTGTAGATCACAACATAGTATTTTGTAGTTTGCTTGCATTTTGTTTTTTTCTCATTTTTCCTTTTTTGATCTGATTCTTCTCGTGCAGCATAATTGTGGAAATATGTATAGAAGAATTGCACATGTTTAACATGTATTGGATCCCTTGCCATCTAGGGGAGAGGGTGGGGGGCAGGAAGGAAGAAAAAAATTGGAACACAAGGTTTTGCAAGAATGAATATTGAAAATTATCTAAGCATATGTTTTGAAAATAAAAAAAATGTAATCTTCTTGAGAACAAGAACTGTTTTATTTGTCTTTCGATCCTTGGTGCATAGTATGGTATTTGGTACATAGCATTTGCTTAAGAAATGAGTGCTGATTGGTTGACCTCAGAAGCTATCTAGAGCAAACACTACCTGAATCAGATTTCTCATTACAACATCAGTAGTTGAATGAACAGTTATTCAGCCTCTCTTTGAATGACTACTGTGATAGGGAATTTGCTATTTGTCAAGGCAGTTCATTCTACCTAAGGGTAGCTCTAATTGATGAAATCTCTATCTTTAGGGAACTTCCAGTCTAGATTTGGGGGTAAAATGAACTCACCTGAAATAATTACAGGGCAAGGTTTTCACAGTAGTGAAGGCAAGAGAATAATGACAGGATTTGATAATAGATTGGATATGTGGGATGAGTGAAAGAGAGGAGTTGGGGAAGACATTGAGATTTTGAGTATAGGCAACTAGGAGAAAGGTAGAACAGGAAAGTTGGGAACAGATGAATGGTCTCTTTGGTGAGGGCAGAAGAGGAAATAATGAGTTTTATTTTAAATGTATTAAGTTTGAAAAGCCAGTCTCAAATATCCCATTATCTATATAAAGTTGTTTGAGGGAAAAGTCCCTGTTCAGTCCCTAGAATCTCTTTTCAGTAGTCAGCCTTCCCCCTACTCCACTTGGTGGGTTGGTGCCCATCTCACTGAACCATGTGGTCATATTGAAAGTATGGAAGGAGAGTCCAGTGTGGCAGCTGTTCCTTAAGAACCTATGCTTTTGGCTAACTTCTTCCCAAATAAGCTCAGCAATTTCATTCCTTTAGTTCCTAGCCTAAAATCAATGGTATTATGAGTATAGGTGCTAGCATTGGTGGTGATTATATTAGTGGTTATGGTGGTGATAGTGTTAGTAGTAATGGCAATGGTAGAAGTAGCAGCAATATCATAATCAATAATAGTAATAGTAATAATAAAAATAATGTCAAAGATACCAATATCTAGTTATTCTGACTCATAATTTCTGTGTGATCTTGGACTCTTCTCTCACACTCATTCAACATCCAATTTATTATTGGAACATACATAAGATATATAGGCTATGGAGAAATCAGTGTTTATAATTCTTAGAGGCACACTGTTTCCAATTCTGCTCAGTCTGAATGAGTTTAAGATTCTCCTGCTGCCTTGCTCATTCAACCAAATTTTTCTGGCCTTGATCCTGGTCCTTTTACCCATACTCTGGAAGGTCATCCAGTTGTACAATCATAGCAACCAAAGCTGCAAAGTCTTCAGCATGCCCTATTAAGCACTCTTTTAAATCATTACTTAAGTCCTTCTGAAATTATGCCATCAGTGCATCCTCCTCCCAGCCTAGCTCTTAGCTGATGAAATTCATTAATATAAATGAACAATAAGCATTACTCCATGTTTAAATGCCAGGAGTACTACAACATTATCTTGAGATGGTAGAACTAAAACATGGGAAAGTCCTACCTTATACTAATTCTCTAGGAAGGGGCTTTCATTCTCCATCAAGAAAAGGTCCCAGAGAACTCCTACTAATTTCTGTATCATAAAGGCTACTGAAATCCGATTTCTTGAAAAAATACCAGGCTTTTTTGTAACAGCCATTTCATCCTGTCAAGAAAGGTCAGTATTTATTTTCCTTGACCTTTAAAAACATATTTGATCTTCAATTACTTAGTAGATATCTGTTAATACAAAAGGCAAGTATACATAGCTATTATCTGTTAGAAAAAAGGTATTCTAAATACAGCAGGCAGTGATCACAAATATCCTTTTTTTTTAGTGTAACTCATATTGGGAAAAAATTTGGGTTTTCATCACAGCAATTTCCTTGATCTTTTAGGTGCCAAAAATGGGAATTGAATTGTCTAAGCCATTTTGATATAAAACAGTAGATGAAAAATCATCATTTCTTATGCTAAAGTGATAACATTTTTAAAAGGGAGCCATCTGCTTTCTGGGATAAACCTGTCAGAGATACTTGAAATATAAATAGAACAGTAAATTTGTAGCATGGAGCAGAGTAGGGATTTGTTCCTTACCATAGGCCTAGCAGCAAGATGGTGAAAGGCTTGGGGCCATCAGAGAGATGCCAGAGACAGATTTGAAAAAGATCTCTGATCTGAATTTCCACCTACTTGCTTTCTGATAAAAAAATGTGGTAAGGTTTTCACTTGACTGGCCTGCAAGGATTGGATTATGGTAAAATTATTTCTTCTCTTCCTCCTTGAGAATTTGACCATAGGAAGTTGGGGCCTGCTCCTCTAAAAAAACGTTCAGGTGTGTGCCCTACTACCAAGATTGAAGATTAAAAGGGGAAAAATTGAGTTTTTAGGCTTTTTTAAGGATTGACTGGCTCAACTTTTTTATGAATTTTAATTTATCTTTTGCCCAATTTCATTCAATAAACATATTCTATAAAGTGAGTGTATATATTCCTTCTAGGTCACATGAGTTTGAGGAGATTAGAATATTAATAATAGGATCATGAAATATTTTGATAAATTACAAATTATTGCAAATTTCCAGAATTTGTAGCCTAGATTAGATAGGTCAGAATCTGGATTTTATAAAATACTAAAAATGTGTTAGGAATGGAGGATCCAGGAAAGCCAAACTCACTCATATACACAGGAATCAGGACAGACTCAAAGGAGACCTTGTAGGTCTCTGGCAAAGAGGACTCAAGCTCAGTGCTCAAAGCTTTGAGTGCCACCTGGTGGTTTACAGAGATTGAACTCTGGGTAGCTATTCCATCCTTGTTATTTAGGAGGCACATAGGTTTAACCTGCCCTTTACCTACATTTATTGTCTCTAGGAGCAATGTATAATAGACATATCTGTGAGGAAAAAGCAATCATGGTCTATGCCAGAATATAATCATGTATGCTATTCTCTAGCATGCTATCCTGGCACTTGTTATTCAAGGAATAAACCTTGGTTAGTTTTAATTTATTTTGTTTATTTCTGTTTTCTTTGCCAACTATAATGACCTATGGACTAAAAAGGATAGAACTTATTAAATATTGCTAATGAAGCTGAAATCTAAGATTAGAAAGAGAGAGAGTAAAAAAGCACCCGGATTTCTTTGATGAGGTCAAATCACTAATTCTTGATGATCTGTATTCTAGGATATTGAAAAAACTGATAGATAGGAGTGTGAAATCACGATCAAAGATATTTGAAAAAGTTAAGAATGGAAGAGATGCTGCAGGACTCAAGAAATACAAATGCTGAGCCAATTTTTGAAGATAGCAAAAGCAGCAAATTATAGAACAACAAGCTTAACTTTGATTCCTGCCCAAATTCTAAACTGTATCATTAAACGGAATTATTGAACATCTTGAAAAGCAAACATTGATCACAAAGAGCCTACACGATTTCAGCAAGAATAGGTCAGAATAATCTTCTTTCTTTCTTTTTCTTGAGAGAGCAACAAGATTGGTAGGTCAGAATAATTCTAGGTTTCAGAAAAGTGCTTGACAAAGTCTCTCTATCATAAATAATAATAGTTCAGTATGATAGATTCAAGCAGCTAGGTGGCACAGGGGATAAAGTGTTAAGTTTGGAATCAAGAAGACATCTTCCAGAGCTCAAATCTAACCTCAGACCACTACCTAGCTGTGTGATCCTAGGTAAGCCATTTAATCCTCTTTACCTCAATTTCCTCATCTGTAAAAATAAAGTGAAGAAGGAAATTGCAAAGAATGTTTGCCAGAAAACCCCAAATGAAGTCATAAAGAATCAGAAATGAGTGAAAAATGACTGAACAACAAAAATAGATTCAGCCCTAGACAGATTACTGATTTTAAAGAGCATTCATAAAAGGCTGGATGGCCACAGGGAAGGAAGACTGAAGGAAAGTGTCTTAAGGTATTTATTTTTGGGTCTGAGTTGTTTTATAGTTTTTTTTCCTCCAGAAACTTTAATTAAATCATTTGTAGTTGACATAAAGATAAAAGAGATAGCTAACACATTGCATGACAGAGCTAGAATTTAGAAGCCCTTAATACGGGAGGTCATTGGTCTGAGTCAAATAAGGTGTGATTTAATAAGGCTAAATGTAAAGAGTTACGCTTGAGGCATACTAGTAATAGTTCTTGTTGCTGTTTGTCCTTCATTCTCTTTTTTTTT
>JAJPUD010001833.1:128438-155155 GCA_023553655.1 Myrmecobius fasciatus
TTTTTTTTTTTTTTTGCTCCAAAGTGGTGAAGTTTGTAAAGAAGCAAAATTATAATTGTTGTAAGGAAAAATTTTCATAATGATTGAAACTATACTAATGTACAGTGAGTTGCCCTGAGGAAGGAGTGGTTTCTCCCTTACTAGACATCTTCAAGATGTATTTTAGAGGAGATTCCTATTTGGATATAATTCTGGCAAAATGGCTTCTGAGATTGCTTCAAACTTTGAGATTCTTGATTCTTTCATTCTGCAAATTACCCACCTTATTGCCCTCTGGAAAAATGGAAAGATATAATATAATTCAGGAAAAAGTGGTGATATACTCCCTCCAAGTGAAGCTATTGGAAAGTTCTAACATCTTATTTGGAAGCCTGGGGACATATAAGAGACATATAACTTCAACTCACCATAAACTATACAATGAGCATCAGCTATACAAGCAAAACTCCTTGGACAGTGTATTTCTACAAGATGAGGTTAAAAAGGCTTCTTCTAGAAGAGTCATGTTGACATAGAATCTAAGTGACTGGGAGAGAATATAGACATTCTAAAACTGGTCCTACTAACCATATGGTCTACTAACAATATAGTTAGGAGGAATATTTTTCAATTGGCTAGGTCATCTAGACCATTCCTATTTTTATAGGAAATCTAAGAATGGTTTTTACAATTAAAAAAAGATAATAAAACTTTATTTAAAGATGTAAATAACATTCTTAGCTTAAAGATTTGGCCTGCTGGCCAAATCTGTAGGTAAAAGAGAATCTTCAAAAAATATCTAAATTAGCTTTGGACTAGTCTTTTCCCTGTAATCTTGAAATGGAATGGGGAGGGTGATCTTGCTGAATCTTTTGCTCATGTCAAAAGAGAAATAAGTTCATGGGAACTTCAGTCCTTGACTTCTGCATTTATTTTTATTTATTTTCAGTGAAGGACATTAATCTGGAAGTTAGGAGAATCTAGGAGTTATAGGCCTATCTGGGTTTTATGACCAATGTAGCATCAATGCTCTAAAATAGCAAGGAGTGATTTTTAGCACGCAGATCAAGGCAGCTGAGTTAAGGAATCATTTAGCAGTCATACTAGATCTGGATATGAACTTAACAGGATCAATATTATGTAGGAACTATGATAAGAATAAGCCCATTTTTCCTTAGAATCCAAATTTGCATAGGGAATAGTTTGCTTGCTCATCCTACTTGGGGCAATGAGGTGAAATGTTCATACATTTCTTCTCACTATATCTTTTGAGCAAATATTTGTAATAGTTAATTAAAGTTCACAAAGTTTTTGGATCTTAGTCACTGGCACCTAACAGTGTAATGGGGGGAAAGGGCATAGCCAGTGAGGGATCAAGTAAATAGCAATAGAGAGTACTGTGAAGGGAACTAAGATTTTAATTTCAACTGATATGATATTTGCAACAAATATACTAATAATTTAAATTTTTCAGATCTTCTGAAAAGTAGAATTTCCCAGCAGATTTTGATTTGGGAGTAAGTCTCCCAATGTACCTTGAAACGATTAATTCTTGATAATTCTTTCCTGTGTGCATTAAAAGAAGCAAATCAAAGAAGCAGAATCTCTTCCCATCATAGAACTCTGGTTTCATCTTCACTAAATAGCAACCCCCCACCCCGAATTTGAAATAGTCACTTAGGAATTGTTCCCACATGACTCAAGGACACTTGTATCGTCCGGCACTTGTAGGCTTGTCCTGGGAAACCACTCAGACCCTATAAAGACTGCATTGTAATACACCTTCCCCCTAACTTCTCACTTGTGATTTATGTATATAAATTATACCTTCACTCCAGCAGAAGTGAGTTCTCCTCAGAAGAACTTCATAGGTTTGCAGACCAATTCTCTATTCTGAAAGAAATTAATTAAATTGCTATTTGTTTTCTGGCACTCCTGTCTTTTGCTTGTTTGCCATCGTTACTCCCAGATTGGAGACTGGTCCTGTTCTGACTACATTTAAATTAACCTCCAGATCCCTTAGAATTCCTTGGAACTATGAATAGTAGATGTAGACTGACTCTGGTATAGAGAGAAAAAAGTTAATAGAGATAACAGGGAATGCAAACAGAAAGTTACTTTTTGAACCCAAGAAAGAGATTCCTACAATCCTTCAAGATTCCACCTTGTTGAAATTTAAAAAACTTAAAAACACTTTTTTTTTAGTTGTAACAATCTATCTCAGAATCTTGTACCCTATGATAAGCTAAGTTAGAGAGTTAGCTTGTGGAGTACAAAATTTTGAAAAGCATGAAGTAGAGAATTAGCTAGCAGAAAAGAGAATGAAAAATGCCATTTGTGGAAGGAAAGCGAAACTACAAAACCTGAGATGGAAATGATCTGAGCTTAGAGAAGAGGAGGACTAATAAAAGGAAAATTAAGAAGGAGGAAGCATTGGGTAAGGAAAAGAGTGATAGTGGTGAGATGACCATTTTGCTAGGAACATAGGAAAGTTGAAGTTAAATAGTAGAAGAGAATGGTAGGCAAGATCACCTACAGTAAACAGCTCTCAGTAGCTAAATATGGCAGCTGGTGAAAGCTACAGAAAATAGGCAATGTGGAAAAGGTAGAGGAACCTTGGAGGGAAGTATTTCCTGATGCCCTTGCCCTTGCCTGACCCAGGGTAGTGCTTTCAGTCACAACACTATGGATCTTTTAAATAGGTCACTTATTGAGGAACTCTGTGTTGTGCCTTTCAAAGCACTGGGATACAAGATCTTTTTTCCATTAACATATATATGTATGTATATATATATATATATATATATATATATATATATATAATACTGTTCTTGTTTTGAACTTTGTGAACTCGTGCTCTTTTAAGCACTAATTGCGAGGACTGCCAGATAATAAAGTTCATTATTTTTCATTCAGGGGGAAATAATGTAGAAAAAAAAATGAAAGATTTCCTGAGTGTAACTTGACTTTTATAATAGGAGTGAGCCTCTGAAACAAGAGTTCTAGGGGGACAAAATCCAATTTCCAATTTATTATGTCTTTTTTGTTTTCTCCTCTAGCTGACAATCAGAAAAGTATAGTCATCTATTTGTGGTTTTCTTCTTTTCCATCCTATTATTCTCTTGCACAAACAAACAAAGGCTTTTAAAGTCATTATTTTTCATCTTCCATAGTTTTTTTCTTTCTGGTATCCAATCCAATCCAATTGGCAATTATTAAGCCCCTACCATGTGCAAATCTTGGCACTAGGTACTGATAATATAAAACTGAAATGAAAAAGTCACAGCCCGTATGGACCTTACATTCCACTTCAGGAATAATACTAAGTTGTTCCTAGAATTATGGTTACATTTGTTGTTTCAAAAACATTATACAATAACAACTAGATATAACCTATCTTCAGAAAGCATATTAAGCAGTATCTCATGTAAATGAGCTTTTGGTTGCATCCTGTGAGAAAAACAACATTTTTAGCCAAATGATGTTTTTAATTTTATGTTTTTAATCTCTACTTTCAAACTTTTTTTCTTCCTTTAATGGGGAACAAAGCAGTACAGACCTTGGGCTTCAATGAATAGGCAACTCCTGATGAGGAAACTTCTTTTACCTGATTTTCCCCTTATGACACAGTCTCCTTGCACATCCTTTTCAGTGCTAATTTTATCTTTACTCATTCTCCTTGGCTAACTGGCCAAGACTGAGGAGTTGGAATAGTTTTTGCTTTCCATCACCACTTCCAGATTCTCCTCCTTCCTCTTTCATTCAGTAACCTTTCTTCCTTTGAAATTCATCCTACTCATATTTAATACCCAATCAAAATCCTTGTAGCCATTGCCTATAGACACCAAGGTCCCTTCTCTTCCTTCTTCAATGAATTACAGACCTGTCTTAGAGTCGTTCTCTTCTTTCTAGCTCCTGCCTTCATACTAAGAGATTTCAATATACACAGAAATTCTTCCTCAAATACCCTATATAACCACTCTGCTCCTCACCCTATTCTCCTCAACCACACACAAAGACAGTCATACTCTCAATCTTGCCATCACCTATAAATGTATCGCCTCCATATTCAAAAATTCTGAAATTCCCTTCTCTGACCATAATCTACTAGCTTTTCACCTCTCCCTCTGCCTTTCTTTTCATAACTTTAATGTCCATATCCACCTCACAGAGTACCTACTTTCCTTGATTCCTCAATGCTCTCCCAGATCATCTCACTGCTCTAACTTCTCTCTCTTCTTCTCCCCAACCTGACTTATTGGTGAATGAATTCAACTTGATACTACTTCATCTCTTAAATCCATAGTACCTTTATCATATCACCAATTACCTACCCAAATTTCAACCTTGGATCATTCACACCAACAAAGGGGTGGACAAAGTAAAGAAAAACATGCAACCATTCTGACTGGATCTACTAAAAATTTATGCTACCTAGACTTAATCTAGCCCTCATTGCTTTTAGGCAATCCTAATTTATTCCTTTAATCAAGTCACTCCACAGCAGCTATTTCAAACTTTTAATGCCTCAAACCTATTTTGGTTCTCCTCCTCCCACTCCCTCAGCTGAGAGCCTTGTCTCTTATTTTACAGAAAAATTGTGGTCATTTACTGTGAACTTTTCTCTCTTTCTCATTTTCTAACACTTAGGAATTTTCTGCCACTTTCTTCTCTTTTACCCCTGTTTCACTTAATGGAGTGACCTTGCTCCTTTCCAAGACTAACCTTCTATCTGTTCAAGTGATTCTATTCCATCCTATATCCTTCAAGAGTTTGCTCCCTCTATCATCCCCATTCTTTTACTTATTTTCAACCTCCCAGTTTCTACTGGCTCCTTTCCTACTACCTACAAACATGACCATATCTCCCCTATCCTGAAAAAAGATCCTCAATTTGATCCCTCCATCCCTATTATCCTATTTTTCTTCTGGCCTTTTATAGCTAAATTCTAATATGGCATCTACAATAAGTGCCTTAGCTGTCTCTCTTCTTAATCTTTTACAATCTGGCTTCTAATTCATCATTCCAATGAAACTTATCTCCAAAGTTACTAATTTTCTTCTCCTTAACATCTCTGCAGCCTTTGACATTGTTGATTACTCTTTCCCCTTGACATTCTCTTTTCTCTAAACTTTTGGGACATAATTCTCTCCTGATTTTCCTCCTACCTAGATAACCACTCCTCTGTGTCCTTTGCTAAATTCTTGCCTAAATCACACCCTCTACTTCTAGATGTTCCTCAAGTTTCTGTTCTGGGTCCTTGTTCTGGATCACTTGGTGATCTCATCAGTTCCCATAGATTTAATTTTTATCTTTATCATCTTTATGTTGCTAATTCTCAATTCTACTTTTCCTGCCTGAATATCTCTTCTGAGCTCCAATCTTGCATCCTTACCTGCCTCTTTGACATGTCAAATTGCATGTCCAATAGATATTTTAAAATTAAAATATCTAAAACAGAAGTCATGATCATTTTTCTCCCTAAACCTTTCCCCTGCCATTGAAAGACAATGACAATCTCCCAGTTTCTCAGACTCACAACCTAAGGGTCCTTCTACTCTTCACTATCTCTCATCTCCCATAACCAAACTATTGCCAAGGATTATCAATTTCACCTTTGCAGAATCTCTTGAATTTATGTCCTCTTCTTTTCTCTGACTATGCCATCATCCTTATCATCTCACATCTTAATTATTGCAGTAGTTTGCTAATGAGTCTCAAATCTCTTCCTACTCCAGTCTATTCCCCATTCAGCTACTAAAATGATTTTCCTAACCATATCTAATGTACCCCCTCTAAGTAAACTCCAGTAGCTTCCTATTGCTTCTCGGAACAAATAGAAAATTTTCTATTTAGCATTCAAAGTACATCATAACCTAAATCCCTTGTTACCTTTCTGGTCTTCCTATACTTTACTCTTGGCCACATATTTTTCAATACAATGACACTGGCCTTCTAGTTCCATGAATAAGACATTATCTCTTGGCTCTGGGCATTTTTTCTGAGACATTTCTTTTTCTGACTGTTTCCCATGCTTGAAATGCTCTTTCTCTCCTCTTTTCTGACTACTGACTTTGCTGATTTATTTTAAGTCCCAATTAAAATTTTACCTTCTATGGGAATCCTTCCCTAACCCCTCTAAATTCCAGCGCTTTCCCTCTTTTAATTATTTCCTATTTATCCTGTTATATAGCTTTCTTTGATGTTTATCAATCATTCTTGATTATGACTATGACATTAGGGAGGTGATACCATGACATGCAAGTGAATTTGATTTAAATCAAGGAGGAATGTGCAAAGTCTTTGGATATTTGGACCAGTGGCAAGATATAGATCAGGATGACTTGAGATGGCCCTGAATAAAGTTGGTCTTTTTAAACTTAGGTCTCAGTTTGATTGAGGCAACGATCAATTATTGATTAAATCTAAGTAAGAAATGAGGTAGAGAATGGTCTCTTTTACCTAGTCAAAAAAGAAATCAATCTGGGAGGGGAAGTCCCTCAAGATTTCTGGTGAAACAACAGCAATACTATATGACGATCAATTCTGATGGACATGGCTCTCTTCAACAATGAAATGTTTCAAACCACTTCCAAATGTTCACTGAAGAAAGCCATATACACCCAGAGAGAGGGATGTGAAATGTGGACCACAACATAACATTCTCACACTCTTGATTGATGTTTGCTTACATTGTGTTTCCTTTAATCTGATATGTCTTTTATGTAGATACGATTTTTCTTGCACAACAATAAGTTTGGAAATATGTATACATATATTTGATTTGCCAAGTATTTTAACATAATTAACATGTAGTGGATATCCTGCCATCTAGGGGAGGGGTGCGAAGTTGGGGGGAAAAATCTGTAACAGAAAGCTATGTAAGGGTTAATGTTGAAGAATTACCCATACATATGTTTTGCAAATAAAATAAAATTAAAAAAAAAGATTTCTGGCCAAAACAGAAAAAAAAAATCGCTATTTATATTCACTGTGAGTCCGAGTCCAAATCAAGACCAAATGGGGATTCATTACTGGTCAAACAATGAGAACTTGAGTGTTTAGGTTTTAGGCATGATCCTTAAGAAAGAAATCTAGTTAGTAAACACCAAGATATCTTGCTAGGTTTCATTCCTTGTCTCCCCTACTAGACTGAAAATACCTTCAGTGCAAGGACTGTCTTTTACCTCTTTTTGTATCTCCAGTGTTTAGCAGAGTACCTGGCACATAGTAAGGCCATATAACTGACGGGTTTCAGAAAGAATACTTGGATTCAAATCTTCCTGAATCCCTAGATGATTATCTAATTATTATGTCGAATTACCTCATACTTTCAAATGTATGAGTGAACTTTCATGGAAGATTTAATGAAATGACATGGACAATTGTATGAGACGAAGCTTAAATGAATCGAAGTATATATCAATAGATAGGATATCCATGTTGAGATCACAGCTTTTTCATTGAAATGTGTATACATATGTCCACATTTTTATATTAGGCTGCTTTTGTTGTTTTGAGATTGTTTTGTTGCTTGTTTTGTTATTTTGTTGTGATGAATTTATGGAGTAGAAATTTCTTCCTTGGTACCTTCTCTTCTGAGATTTCCTTTCATCTATTTTTCACATACCTAACATGTACCTCATTATTTTCTTGTGCTTTCCTCCAATAAAATGTGAGCTCTCTGAGGAGTTTTTTTAAATTTTTCTTTCTTTTTTTTGTATTCCTAGCACTCAGCACAGTGCCTAAACCATAGTAAAGGCTTAATAAATGCTTAAGTTTAGTTGATTAACTTATGGAACATGAGGACCTATCCATGATCACACATTTAGCATGTACAAAAGAAAAGATTTGAACCTAGTCTTTCCTGATTCTAGAGCTGGCTTTTTCTCCACAATACTAGACTTTCTCTTTTTGATAGTAGTGTGACTCTATGAATAATTAGAGTATTTCTGCTTCCTCTTTTTTGTGTAGTATAACTGCCACCTCATGGTGTAAGTTAATGGAAGTACACTATCTTAACACTGTAGCTCTTGAGCCCCTTTTTTACTCCCCAGTATTAAAGTCTTATTTTTCTTTTAAAAATTTTTTTTATTAAAGATTCTTATTTTTCAAAACATATGCATGGACAATTCTTCAACATTAGCCCTTGCAAAACCCTGTGTTCCAATTCCTTCCCTGTTGTCTTATTATTGTCATTCTCTTGGATGAAATTATTATGTTTATGATTTGCTGTTTCACCCATTCATTCTTTAAGATGAAATTATTTAGTTTCCAATTACTTTTTGATCTATTTTCCCCTTGCCCTATATTGAATGTATTTTTTTGCATTGTGATCTGAAAAAATGCATTTACTATTTCTGCCTTTCTGCATTTGATTTTGAGGTCTTTGTGTCCTAATATTTAATCAATTTTTGTATAGGTTCCATGAAGTGCTGAGAAGAAAATGTACTTCATTCTGTCTCCATTCAATTTTCCCCAAAGATCTATTATACCAAACTTTTCTAGTATTTTATTTACATCCTTTTAGTCTTAATTATTTATTTTGGGGTTCTATTTATCTATTTTTGAGAGAGCAAGCTTGAGATCTCCCTCTATTATAGTTTTGCTGTCTATTTCTTCTTGCAGCTCTCTTAACTTCTCCTTTGGGAATTGAGATGCTATACCACATGTTGCAAATATGTTTAGTACTGATATTGCTTCATTATCTATGGTACTCTTTAGCAAGATATAGTTTCCTTCCTTATCTTTTTTTTTTTTTTTTTTTTTTTTTTTGCTGAGGCAATTGGGTTTAAGTGACTTGCCCAGGGTCACACAGCTAGGAAGTGTTAAGTGTCTGAGACAAAATTTGAACTCAGGTCCTCCTGACTACAGGGCTGGTGCTCTATCCACTACATCACCTAGCTGCCCCTTCTTATATCTTTTAATTAGGTCTTTTTTACTTCACCTGAAGCATATAGATTCTGCACCAGCATTTTACCTTTATTCTGTATGTATCAATTTCCTTTAAGGTGAGAGAAGTTTCTCTGTCAAACTAAATATGTCTAATATTCTCTCTTTGAGCTAGATCTGATGAAAGTAAGATTCACACAATGTTCATCCCCCTACCCTCTTTCCCTTAATTATAATAAGTTTTCTTTGCCTCTTCATGAGATGTAATTTCCCTCATTTTACCTCCACTTTCCTCTTTTTCTGGTATAATCCCCTTTCTACCTCTAGTTTCTTTTTTTATATTATAACAATAAAATCAAATTATGCATGCACTATCCATGTATACCCATAACAGAGATAAAATTCTCAAGAATTCTTTTCTTTTTACATTTTTATGCTTCTTTTGAGTTCTAAATTTGGAGGTCAAATTTTTGTTTACCTGTGGTCTTTTCATCAGAAATAAATGGAATTCATCTGTTTCATTGAATGTATATCTTCTTCCCTGAAAGAAAATGCTCAGTGTAGTGGGGCAGTTTATTCTTGGCTGCATTTCAAATTCCTTTGCCTTTTGGAATATCATATTCCAGGCCCTTTGATCCTTTAAGATGGGAGCTTCTAGATCCTGGGTAATCCTTATTGTTACTCAAATGTATTTGATTTTTTTTCTGGTTGTTTCCAATATTTTTTTCTTGGTCTGATAGTTCTGAAATTTAGTCACAATATTCCTTGGAGTTTTAATTTTGGGATCTTTTTCAGGAGGTGTTTGGTGAATTCTTTCAATGGCTATTTTACCTTCTGATTCTATAACATCAGGCAGCTCTCCTTCATGATTTCATGAAAAATAATGTTTAGGCTCTTTTTTTTCATCATGGTTTTCTGGAAGTCCAATAATCCTTAGGTTTTCTTTCCTAGATCTATTTTCCACATCAGTTGTTTTCCCAATTAGGTATTTTACATTTTTTTCTGTTTTTTATTTTGGTTTTGCTTGACATTCTTAATGTCTCATTGAGCCATTCATTTACATTTGTTCAGTTCTGATTTGTAGTGAATTATTTTCTTCATTTACTTTTTTCTACTTCTTTTTGTGTTTGTCCAATTGAATTTTTAAATGAGTTGTTTTGTTTTATGGATTTTTTTCAATTTCACAAATTCTGTTTTATAAGGAGTTATTTTCTTTTTAGGGTGTTATTTTCTTTTTCTATTTTGTCAACTCTATCTTTTAAGGAGTTATATGCTTTTTCCATTTCACTAAGTCTATTTTGTAGTGAATTTTCTTCAAATAATTTCTGTGTTTCTTTTTCCAAACCTTTTATAAAGTTCTCATTTCCTTTTCCCATTTTTCTTCCAGTTCTCTTTCAGATTTTTTATCGTTTCTTCTAGGAAAGCCTTTGAGATGGGGACCAATTTATATCACCTTTTGGGGCTTCATCTGGAGATGATCTGCTTTTAATCTCCTCAGGGTTTGAAATCTATTCTCTTTCATCATAAAAACTATCCATGGTCAGAGCTCTTTTTGCTTTTTTACTCTTTTTTTTTAAAGTTGAGATCTGCTTTTAGGGCAGCAGAGATTGTCCAAGTTTCTTCTACAAGTGGCAGTGGCTGCACTTAGTCCATGCTGACTCACTCCCAGTGCTGGGTGGTCAGGACCAGGCCCCATTTCATGGTTCACTATTTAACTTTTGTGTTTGTGTTGGATGTTTTATAACTCCTCTACTGATCTACTGGTTTGCAGCCAAGGCAGAGTAGCCAACACTGCTGTAGATACCCCCTGTAGATTCTCCAGCCAGTGGAGCTCACACCAACCCAGGTCTACTCTGCCTGTGCTCAGTGTCTGTGCTTGGCCTGCTTGCACTTGGCCCACCTCCCTCCGTGTCCAATTGAAACAGACCTTTTCTGGAGATCTTTGAAATTATCTTCTGCTGTTAATTTGTTACATTCCCAACATTCATGGATTCTGCCAGTGCAGAAGTAATTCAGAGGCTGAATTTGTTAGTTCGAGGGATGTGGGATGAAGTCACAAAGAAACATATCTCCTCTCCACCATCTTGGCTCTGTCCCTTCAAATTTTATTTTTCATTTATTCTATGACCCCTCAATTCTCTCCCAGGCCATCATCTCTTTACTAACAACTTTCTCCTTTTTTCTTCATCTTAATACCTTGGTGAACTAGTTACACTCTACCCTATCTTCTTTTAAATTCCTGATTCCCTTGCATGAAATGCAATCATTTCAATGATTGCATGCTATGAAATCTAATCCTTAAGCCCATTCCATGTCTGCTGTCTTCTTTTCTACTCATATGCTGCTAAATGAAGGTGGAAAAATTATTCAATAGCTCTAACTGGGTCTAGCACAAATTTATGTTTACACAACCTCATCTGGGCTCTCACTGCTGTAAGGTAATCTAACTGCATTTTCAACTCACTATCCCACTCTACAGTGGTTTTTCCAAACTTCTATATCTTTCCTCAAACTTTTTACTTGACTTTTCTTACCTTAACTTCATGTAAAAACTTTGCTTCATATTCAAAAGCAAAAATGGAAAACATTCACCAAGAATTCCTTTTTCTCCCCTCCTCTTCATCTCACAACACTCAGATGTCTTCTGCCACTCTTTTCTCCTTCACCCTAATTTCACACAAAGAGATTGTTTCACTTACCAAGCCAAATCATTCTACCTGCAAGTAATTCCATTCCATTTTCTCTCTTCTAACAGATTGTCCTTTATCATTCCCATTCTATATTACTTATTTTCAATCTCTTCCTGTTTACTGGCTTCTTCTCTACTGTCTACAAACATGTCCTGAGTCCCATTCTGAAAAAAAAAAAAAAACCTCATTTAACCCTCTCACTCCCATTAACTATTTTCCTATCTTTTTTTGCTTTTTGTGGTAAACCTCTATGAGAAGGTTGTCTATAATAGTTGGCTCCACTTCCTTATTTCTCACTCTCTTCTTTACCATTTATAATCCAGTTTCTAATCCCATTGTTCCATGAAAAGTGCTGTCTCTAAAATTGCCATTGAGCTCTTAATTGCCAAATTCAATGACTTTTTCTCAATCTCCATTCTTCTTGACCTCTCTGCAGCCTTTGACACTGTTAATCACACCCTTCTCCTTGATACTATTTTCTTCTTAGTTTTTTTTCAGACACTGCTTTTTCTGGGTTCTTCTACCTATTTGGTCACCTATCTATCTCCAGTTTTCCCCTCATCTCTCTCTCTTCCCCATCTCCCATCTTGTAAATTTTCCCATTAATTTTGAAGGCATTGATATCCTAGTTCCCCTAGATACAACTTGTTTCACTCTTGATGCCTCACTAGTTTTCATATTCCCCATTTCTAAGTGGTTGTCAAGGCTTGTCAAATTCACTTTAAACAACATCTCTCAAATATTCCCCTTCCCTCCTCTGATATTGCCATCGTTCTGGTGCATGTTCTCATTACCTCATACCTGGACTACTGTAATGACCTAATGATAGGTCTGCCTGTCACAAATCTCTCTTCACTCTAATACATCTATTTATCCACCAAAGTGATTTTCTTAAGGCACTATGTCATCCCCCAATAAACTCCATTGGCTTTCTATAACCTCTAGAATCAAATGCAAAAACCTATTTTTTGTAATTCAAAGTCCTTCACAATCTAGCTTTCCCTTCTCCGTATTTCCAGTCTACTTGCACATTACAACCTCCTACCTCCAACCCTTCCCATACATTATGATTCATTGATACTCCCCACCCCCCTCCATTCCCCCTGATGTTCCCTGAACAAGACTTAACATCTGTCAACTTGGGGAATTTTTCTGGAAACTTACCCAATGCTATTTAGCTGTCTCCTACCTCATATGGCCATTCTGACTTTCCTGGCTTTCTTTGTGTTCCAGATAAAATCTTACCTTTTATAAGAAACCTTTCTCAATCACTTTTATTTCTACTGCCTTCTCTCTCTTTATTATTTTCTATTTATCCCATATACAGCTTCTTTATACATACTTATTTGCATGTTTTGTGAACATTAGATTGTGAGCTCTTTGAGGTCAGAGATGGTCTTTTGCCTTTCTTTGTATCCCATAATACTTAGTACATTGCCTATTACATAGTAGGCACTTAATAAATGCTTGTTGACTGACTGACCAACTGATAGAACAGTTGGCTTTCCTCTACTTAATCTAATCATATAAGCATGGTAGCACAGTGGATACAGTGCTCACTATCTTTCTGTGCTCAAATCTTGGCCCAGACACTAAATAGCTGTGTGACTCTGGGCAATTCACTTAACCCTGCTTGCCTCAGTTTCTTCATCTGAAAAATAAGGTGGAGAAGGAAATAGCAAAATACTCTTGTATCTTTGCCAAAAAATATCAAATTAGGTCACAGAAAGTTGGACATGACTGAAAAATGAATAAACATATGGCACCAAACTACCAAATTCAAAGTTCAAAATTCTCGTGGATTTGTTTCTGGCTTCTCAGGATTTCCCCGTTGGACTGGCAGCAACAACTGACCTGAAATCTTGGTTCTGAAGTCACCACAACTCAAACTCGTGATTTCAGGAATCCTACCAGTGACACCTAAAACTGAAAAGTACACACCAAATACAACTGAAACCCAATTAATTGAGTGATTAATATGTGTTTGTCAAGTTAAATTTAATTACTTTTGGAAGCATAGTATCCAGAATAAAGTATAGATGGTCATCTTGTTATTTGCCTTATGAGGAAATGGGTTCCCTTTTCAATGGATACTTTCAAGTAAAAGCTAGATGATCAGTTCTGATGATATTGTAGAACTAACTCCTGGTTAGATACAGTTTGGACTAAATAACTTCTGAGTCCCTTCCAATAGTGTTATTCTGTGAAATCTTCTAATCTACACTTTTCATTTTAATGATATCTTATATTTATAGATACTGGTTATGGTTTGTAGAATGCATAGACAGAAGAAGAAATGGCAATCCTGAGAGATTAAGAAACTTGCCCAATGCTATTTAACCAAATTCTGTTAGAAACACAACAAGAACTTAGACCTCCTGTATCTCCATTTAAGGTCCTCTTCCAGACATCCTATTTGAGTATGACTTTTATTTGTGCTCATACCTAAGGCAGAGAATCTTAGTATCCCTTCAGAATATTCTTATTATATAGCCTGACATGAATGTAGTGTATTACTCTAATTTAACATGAGTTGAAATTTTTCCTCTTGTTCATCTTTCTACTTGACTAAGTTGGGTTTTATACAATCATGTTTATATTTAGCAATTTTTTTTGTTCCTACTAATCTGCAATAACATTGATTATCATTGACTCTATAGAGCAAGGGGACAGCTAGTGGCAAAATTAGTAGATTGAAGAGTCTGAAATCAGGAAGGCTTCTTCATCTTCATCTTTATCTTCTTGTCATGACATTCAAAGAATGTCATTTTCATGAGTTCAAATCTGTACTCAGATGCTTACTAGCTTGTGACCCTAGGCAAGTCACTTAACTTTGTTTGCCTCAGCTACCTCATCTATAAAATGAGCTGGAGAAGGAAATGGCAAACCACTTCAGAATCTTTGCCAAGAAAAATCCACATGGGGTCACACAGAGTAGGATATGACTGAAATGAATGAACAGCAACAACATAGAGAAAGAGACTAAGAAGGACCATTAAGGAGACAAATCTAAAGGATTCACCTCACCCAGGTGCTATAATTTGAGTCTCACTCATTCTGTATTTCTATACAGCTTATCCTGTGCTTCAAACTGAATAGGTTGACAAATTATTATCATGTTAGAAAATAAAGATGCATGGAATAAGGGAGGAAATAAATTCATGGAAGTGGAGTTTCTCAGCAACTCTATAATAAGTAATCACACTAGGAAGGGCTTTGGTTGATGAAGGAAACAATTTTAGGTTTCTAAGGGATAGCCTAAATTGCAAGGACAAAGCATTTAAAACTCATGGGAAAAATATTCTCTACTGTTGACATGATTTGGTTTTAATCTTTGGACCCGCAAGGATGTAATCTGCTAGGGAGATGAAAAAGCTAAGCCCTGGGAGACAGCATATATTCAGCAGACACAAAATCTGATAATTGACATGCATTTGCACACACTGATGTACCAGAGAAATTGAATGGCGAGTCCCTCTGGGGAAGATTTTTGTATATAATCGGTTGCTTTGATACTTCCCAATGTACTAAAGAAGCTTATGAAATAGATCCCCAAAGTCATTATTGTACCAGAGATCTTAATGGCTATTTTAAGACTGAAAGCTGCTTGATATATGCAGAGAAATTTTGTTGTCTTAAAGCAGAATGGTGGAAAAATCCAATGCTCAGAGTTGGAGCCAACCGATAACCTAGTGTAGTTGAATAAGCACTGGACTAGCTTGAAGACCACATATCCAAGTCTCAGTTTATTTAAGGAATGTAGATAATAATCTGTTCTTTGAAACAAAGAGTTTTTCAAATAATTTTAGCTAACATTTCAACTGCTTTGTGTAAAGTTTCATCCCAAGAGCTTTCAATCTGCTGTGAGAATGGTCAGGGGCAGTTTAAGGCCTATCAGCACCTGGATGTGTTAGGAAACAAAAGGATTAAGAGTGGATTTGTGTGACAAACACATCCTGGGCCATGGTAGGCCTACCTGAGCATTTTGGGTGAAGAACTGATTCTATAGATCCCAGAGAATGGAAACAAGATTTGCAAGGCAAATATGAGACTGATGGATGGGCTCTGCTGTACAGTTTTAAGAGACGATCCCATCATGATATGCTGACAATGCCGTTGTAGTCAGTACTGGTGAAGGAGGAAATTGAGAACAAGGGGTATTGCTTGGGATGGAGAGATGAACAAATGGTTCTGAAAATGGACTGGAGATCAATATTGTAGTATCTTACATCAATGCTTTCTGGTTACATCACAGTGAGCACTGTCATATTAATGCCTATGTGACATTGCTCATCAATCACACAAGCATCTATTGATTTCTTACTATGTGTTTAAAGTGTACTAAGCACTAAATACATAGATAAAATGTAATGCAAAGATAATGAATAGATATGTAGATAAAATGTGATATAAATTATACATATATATATATATATACAGTTAAAAGTAAAATAGTCTTTTCTCTCTAGGAGCTTATACTCTAATGCTGGAGATAACATATACATAAATAAGTGTGATGTGATATGGTGCGTGTGTGTGTGTATAAGGGGAAGTAGCCACCTATACTATAGTGTGTTAGATTTCCCTACAATTAATGGACTAGCTCACTCCTTGGGAGCTCTCATACTTGCAGTTCTATTTTCAGAAAAGGACCAGTATCATGTGATTCCCCTTAAATTGTCTTAGGGTCATAGGGAATACACTTTTCCCATTAACTACTTTTACTC
Organism: Myrmecobius fasciatus; assembly: GCA_023553655.1. Taxonomy (NCBI): domain Eukaryota; kingdom Metazoa; phylum Chordata; class Mammalia; order Dasyuromorphia; family Myrmecobiidae; genus Myrmecobius; species Myrmecobius fasciatus. Next base: position 144,727 of record JAJPUD010001833.1, read on the forward strand.
TTCAGCCCCCATCAGTTTGCTTCCATTTATACAAATTAGCATTCACAACGAAAATACTTTCATGTGTTAAGTATAACTTTACTGCTAAGAAATTATTAATAAGGCAAAAAGAAATAATAATGTCAGAGCTATTATCTATAAAATAAATGCTAGGGTAATAAATATATAACAACTGACACACAAACCTAGGTTACCTTTTCCCACCAAAGTATTCATGTGGAAACACTCAAATATCTGATAGACAAGCATATCCCTTGATAGCAGGGAAAAATACTTTTGGATTATAGATTTTTAAAACACTGGTCTATTCAGTTACATCTATGGGATATGCAATTGCTTCTCTGCTAACTTCCTTTCTTTTGATCCTCAACATTCTCTAGTTGGGGAAATAGTCTTCTTTTCTTCTCTCTCTCTCTCTTAACATTTATAAAGCTTTTTATTTTTATTTATGTTATTAAAGCTTTTTATTTTTCAAAATATAGGTGTGGACAATTCTTTACCATTAGCTTTTGCAAAATCTTGTGTTCCAACCCCCCCCATTTCCCTCCCACCCTCTCCTAGATGGCATGTAGCCCAAAACATGTTAAACATGGTAGAAATATATGTTAAATCCAATATATGCATACATATTTACATAATTATCATGCTGCACAAGAAAAAAAAGGAGAAGCAAAATAAAATGCAAGCAAATAACAAAAAGAGTGAAAATGCTATGTTGTGAACCACACTCAGTTCCCACAGTGTAGTGGGTATAGATGGCTCTCTTCATCACTGAACAGTTGGAACTGGTTTGAATAATCTCATTGTTGAAGAGAGCCACCTCTTCTATTCTCAAACTGGTGAAGTATTAACAACCGTTTTTTCAATTCATAATCCCCCTTACTCTATTAGAGCTCAAAAATTTCCATTGACATCTTTCTTAGGAATAGTCAGCCAATACAAATAACCTCTCATTGTAAGAATAATAGGTGTAAATCATTCTTTCTTGTAAATCTAGCTTGCACAATAGATAAAATAAATCTATTCATAGATCTTACTATGGATATCATAATTCTGATCTCTTTCCTGATAGCCTTTCCCCCCAACCACAACTACTAATACATTCCTCCCAAAATTTTCTTGCACATAGGAGACATTTAAATTGTTTAATATGACTATCAACCCCTTGAGTTCCTTGAGCATTTTTTTGATTTTTTTCTTTTGTATTCGTTGTGACTCTTAGAAGCCGTCAATTAATATGTGGTTTGGAATTAAAGACTTCTCAAGTTTTCTACTCTGTGAATCTTTGATGATACTATATAGTAGGAATTAAAAAAATACTTTTTGATTGATTACAGTTGAGGCATCTCCATCTCTCTATACCAACTTCATGTATTCAGATCTATTAATTATTGGGAATTCTTTCTTTATGTCATGTCCAAACATTTTGTCCTCTAGGGCCAAGCAAAACACATCTAATTTCCTTTACTATAAGATAGAATTTTTAAATAGTTGAATACAGAAATCCTATTTCTCCTAAATTTTATTATTCCTAGACTAAAAAACCCACTTATCAACCAATTATATCTGTCATAAAATCAAGTAAGGGTATGTTGAAGTCAGCTTGAAAGAAATCAAAAGGCTGATTGTTAAATTTTTGGTGTAACCTGTCAGATTGGCTAAAATGACAGGAAAAGATAATGATGAATGTTGGAGGGGATGTGGGAAGGCTGGGACACTCATGCATTGTTGGTGGAGCTGTGAACAGACCCAGCCTTTCTGGAGAGCAATTTGGAACTATGCTCAAAAAGTTGCCAAACTGTGCATACCCTTTGACCCAGCAGCGTTTCTATTGGGCTTATATCCCAAAGAAATCATAAAGGAAGGAAAGGGCCCCACATGTACAAGAATGTTTGTGGCAGCCCTTTTTGTAGGGGCTAGAAACTGGAAACTGAATGTATGCCCTTCAATTGGAGAATGGCTGAATAAATTATGGTATATGAATATTATGTAATATTATTATTGTTCTGTAAGAAATGACCAGCAGGATGATTTCAGAGAGGCCTGGGGAGACTTACATGAACTGATGCTGAGTGAAATGAGCAGAACCAGGAGATCATTATACACGGCAACAACAATACTATATGACGATCAATTCTGATGGACATGGCTCTCTTCAACAATGAAATGTTTCAAACCACTTCCAATTGTTCAGCGAAGAAAGCCATATACACCCAGAGAGAGGGATGTGAAATGTGGACCACAACATAACATTTTCATGCTCTCGATTGATGTTTGCTTGCATTGTGTTTCTTTTATCTGATTTTTCTTTCTTGTAGATACGATTTTTCTTGCACAACAATGATAAATGTGGAAATATGTATACATATATTCGATTTGTCAAGTATTTTAACATAATTAACATGTAGTGAACATCCTGCCATCTAGGGGAGGGGTGGGGACTGGGGGTAAAATTTGTAACGGAAAGCTTTGTAAAGATCAATGCTGAGGAACTACCCATACATATGTTATGCAAATAAAAAAAATTTTGGTGTAAACATTTAAACCTCAGAAATTCATAAATTATACAAATTGCATTTGCTTTATTATTTAGAATTAAGAAAATAATGAAGAAAATGCTAGTGATGTAGATTAAATGTAAAAATGTATATAATTTCCAATCCCCTAGAGCCAATTGTTAAAAAAATTTATGAACAGAATGCTGCTAAAGGTTCTTCATCATTCTGGCTGTCCTCTTCTTGATTTTCTAATTCCTCAGTACCATTTTTGGATTGTGATGTTTCAAACTCAACATAGTATATCTATTGTTCAACCAGTATGAAAGGAAGATCACTTCCTTTTTTCTGGGCACATGGCCTCTCTTAATGTAGTCTGACCATATTCACTTTCTCTTTTTTTCTCAATAGTATTTTATTTTTCCAAATATATGTAAAGATAGTTTTTAACATTCTTTTTTTAAGACTTTGAGTTCTAAATCTTTTTCCTTCCTTCCCCTTCTTTCTCACTCCCCAAGACATCAAGCACTCTGATATCGCTCAAATATATGCAATCCTTTAAAACATTTCCATATATGTCATGTTGTGCAATAAAAATCAGACTAAAAGGGAAAAAAACATGAGAAAGAAAAACAAACAAACAAAATGAAAATCCTCTGCTTTAATCCACATTTAGTTTTTTGTAGTTTTGTCTCTGATTGGGAGTGACATTTTCCATCTCAAATCTACTGTAATTGTCTTGAATCACCACATTGTTTTTTTTTATTAAAGCTTTTTATTTGTATAACACATGTATGGGTAGTTCCCCAGTGTTGATCTTTATAAAGCTTTCCATTACGAATTTTACCCCCAGTCCCCTCCCCTCCCCTAGATGGCAGGAAGTCCACTATATGTTAATAATGTTGAAATGCTTGAATTTCTATTGGGCTTATATCCCAAAGAAATCATAAAGGAAGGAAAAGGGCCCACATGTGCAAGAATGTTTGTGGCAGCCCTTTTTGTAGTTAGTTTTGTAGTTTGTAGTTTTTGTAGTTTGTCCAGTTTGCTAGAAACTGGAAATTGAAAAGATGCCCTTCAATTGGAGAATGGCTGAATAAATTATGGTATATGAATATTATGGAATATTATTGTTCTGTAAGAAATGACCAGCAAGATGATTTCAGAGAGGCCTGGAGAGACTTACATGAACTGATGCTGAGTGAAATGAGCAGAACCAGGAGATCATTATACACGGCAACAACAGTACTATATGACGATTAATTCTGATGGACATGGCTCTCTTCAACAATGAAATGTTTCAAACAACCTCCAATTGTTCACTGAAGAAAGCCATATACACCCAGAGAGAGGGATGTGAAATGTGGTCCACAACATAACATTCTCATACTCCTTGATTGATGTTTGCTTACATTGTGTTTCCTTTATCTGATATATTGTTTGTGTAGATAAGATTTTTCTTGCACAACAATGATAAGTTTGGAAATATGTATACATATATTCGATTTGCCAATATTTTAACATAATTAACATGTAGTGGATATCCTGCCATCTAGGGGAGGGGTGGGGAGTTGGGGGAAAAAATCTGTAACGGAAAGCTATGTAAGGGTTATTGTTGAAGAATTACCCACACATATGTTATGCAAATAAAATAAAATTAAAAAAATGCTTGAGAAGTTATGCAAGAAAAATCCTATCTACAAGAAAAAAAAAGAATCAGAGAAAAGCAACACAATGCAAACAAATGTCAATAGAGATCATGAAAATGTTACGTTGTGGTCCATATTTCATATCCCTCTCTCTGGGTCTATATGGTTTTCTTCAGTGAACAATTGGAACTGGTTTGAGACAATTCTTTGTTGCAGAGAGTCATGTCCATCAGAATTGATCATCATGTAATACTGTTGTTGCTGTGTATGATGATCTCCTGGTTCTGCTCGTTTCACTCAGCATCAGTTCATGCAAGTCCCTCCAGGCCTCTCTGAAATCGTCCTGCTGGTCGTTTCTTACTGAGCAATAATATTCCATAACATTCATATGCCATAATTTATTCAGCCACTCTCCAATTAATGGGCATCCATTCAGTTTCCAGTTTCTAGCCACAACAAAAAGGGCTGCCACAAACATTCTTGCACATGTGGGGCCCTTTCCCTCCTCTAAGATCTCTTTGGGATAGAGGCCCAGTAGAAACACTGCTGGGTCAAAGGGTATGCACAGTTTCACAACTTTTTGAGCATAGCTCCAAATTGCTCTCCAGAATGGCTGGATCCGTTCACAGTTCCACCAACAATGTATGTGTCCCAGTTTTCCCACATCCCCTCCAACATTCATCATTATCTTTTCCTGTCATTTTAGCCAATCTGACAGGTGTGTAGTGGTACCTCAGAGTTGTCTTAATTTGCATTTCTCTGATCAATAGTGATTTGGAGCAACTTTTCATATGACTAGAGATGGTTTTAATTTCATCATCTGAAAATTTTCTTTTCATATCCCTTGGACCACTTATCTATTGAAGAGTGGCTTGAATTCTTATATATATGAGACAATTCTCTATATATTTTAGAAATGAGGACTTTATCAGAACCATTAAATGTAAAGATGATGTCCCAATTTGATGCTTCCCTCCTAATCTTGTCTGCATTTGTTTTGTTTGTACAGAAACTTTTTAACTTAATATAATCAAAATTATCCATCTGGTGTTCAATTTGGAGTTCCAGGTCTTCTTTGGAAATAAATTTATTCCATCTCCACAGGTCTGAGAGATAAACTATATTACGTTCCTCTAACTTGCTTACAAAGTCCCTCTTTATATCTAGATCATGAACCCATTTAGATCTTATCTTGGTATGTGGTGTTATGTATGGGTCAAGCCATAATTTCTTCCACACTAGTTTCCAATTTTCCCAGCAGTTTTTGCCAAATAGAGAGTGTTTATCCCAAAAGCTGGGGTCTTTGGGTTTCTTGAACATTAGACTGTTAAGGTTAATGCCTAGGTTGTCCTGATAACCTATCCTGTACCACTGATCGACTGCTCTATTTCTTAGCCAGTACCAAATGGTTTTGATGACCGCTGCTTTATAATATAGTTTTAGATCTGGTACAGCAAGGCCACCTTCATCTGCCTTTTTTTTCATTAATCCCCTTGAAATCCTTGACCTTTTGTTCTTCCAAATGAACTTTGCTACTATTTTTTCTAGATCTGTAAAATAATTTCTTGGGAGTTTGATTGGTATGGCACTAAATAAGTAGATTAGTTTGGGTAGTATTGTCATTTTTATTATATTTGCTCTGCCTACCCATGAGCACTTAATATTTTTTCCAATTGATTAGGTCTGATTTTATTTATGTGGAAAGTGTTTTGTAATTTAGTTCGTATAGTTTCTGACTTTTCCTTGGCAGATAGATTCCCAAATATTTTATCCTATCATCTGCTATTTGGAATGGAATTTCTTTTTGTATCTCCTGCTGCTGAACTTTGTTGGTAATATATAAAAATGCTGATGATTTATGTGGATTAATTTTGAATCCTGCCACTTTGCTAAAGTTGTGAATTGTTTCTAGTAGTTTTTTAGTTGAGTCTCTAGGGTTCTCTAAGTATACCATCATGTCATCTGCAAAGAGTGATAATTTGGTTTCTTCATTACCTACTCTGATTCCTTTTATCTCTTTTTCTTCTCTTATTGCTAAAGCTAACATTTCTAATACAATATTAAATAGTAATGGTGACAGTGGGCAGCCTTGTTTCACTCCTGATCTTATTGGGAATGGTTTTAGTTTGTCTCCATTACATAGGATTCTTGTTGATGGTTTTAAATAGATGCTACTGATCATTTTAAGGAAAAGCCCATTTATTCCTATACTCTCTAGTGTTTTTAATAGGAAGGGGTGTTGGATTTTATCAAATGCTTTTTCTGCATCTATTGAGATAATCATATGGTTTTTGTTAGTTTGGTTAGTAATATAATTAATTATGCTGATAGTTTTCCTAATATTGAACCAGCCCTGCATCCCTGGTATAAATCCTACTTGGTCATAGTGTACTATCCTGGGGATGACTTTCTGGAATCTCATTGCTAATATCTTATTTAAAATTTTTGCATCAATATTCATTAGGGAAATTGGTCTATAGTTTTCTTTCTCTGTTTTCACCCTACCTGGTTTAGCTATCAGCACCATATCGGTCTCATAGAAGGATTCTGTTAGTATACCTTCTGTCCCTATTTTCTCAAATAGTTTGTGTAGCATTGGAATTAATTGTTCTTTGAATGTTTGGTAGAATTGACATGTAAATCCATCTGGCCCTGGAGATTTTTTTCTTAGGGAGTTGGTTAATAGCTTGTTCTATTTCTTTTTCTGATATGGGGCTATTTAAATAATTTATATCCTCTTCTGTTAACCTGGGCAATCTATATTTTTGTAGATATTCCTCCATTTCATTTAGATTATCAAACTTACTGGCATAAAGTTGGGCAAAGTAACTCCTAATTATTGCTCTAATTTCCTCTTCATTGGAGGAAAGTTCTCCCTTATCATTCTTGAGACTAACAATTTGATTTTACTCTTTCCTTTTTCTTTTCAAATTAACTAAAGGCTTATCTATTTTGTTAGTTTTTTCGTAGAACCAACTCTTAGTTTTATTTATTAACTCAATAGTTTTCTTATTTTCAATTTTATTAATTTCTCCTTTTACTTTTAGAATTTCCAATTTGATATTTATTTGAGGGTTTTTAATTTGTTCTTTTTCTAGTTTTTTTTAATAATAAGCCCAATTCATTGATCTTTTCTTTCTCTATTTTATGCAAGTAAGCATCTAGAGATATAAGATTGCCCCTTATAACCACTTTGGCCGTATCCCACAAATTTTGGTATGTTGTCTCCTTATTGTCATTCTCCTGGATGAAATTATTATTATTATTTTTTATATATTAAAGCTTTTTATTTGTATAACATATATATGGGTAGTTCCCCAACATTGATCTTTACAAAGCTTTCCATTACAAATTTTACCCCCAGTCCCCTCCCCTCCCCTGGATGGCAGGAAGCTGGATGAAATTATTGATTGTGTCTATGATTTGCTCTTTCACCCATTCATTCTTCAGGATTAGATTATTTAATTTCCAATTAACTTTTGGTTTATTTTCTCCTGGCCTTATAGCATGTGATTTTTATTGCACCATGATCTGAAAAAGATGCATTTACTATTTCTGCCATTCTGCATTTGATTTTGAGGTTTTTATGCCCTAACACATGGTCAATTTTTGTATAGGTTCCATGGACTGCTGAGAAAAAAGTAAACTCCCTACTGTCTCCATTCAACTTTCTCCATAGATCTATCATACCTAGCTTTTCTAAAAATTGGTTTATTTCCCTAGTTTCTTTCTTGTTTATTTTGTGATTTGATTTGTCTAATTCTGAGAGAGCAAGGTTGAGATCCCCCACTAGTATCGTTTGGCTGTCTATTTCTTCTTGCATCTCTCTTAATTTCTCCCCTAGGAATTTGTGTGCTATTGCACTTGGTGCATATATATTTAGTATAGATATTGCTACATTATCTATGGTACCCTTTAATAAAATATAGTTTCCTTCCTTATCTCTTTTGATTAGATCTATCTTGGCTTTTACTTGATCTGAGATAAGGATTGCCACCCCTGCTTTTTTTTGTCCACCTGAAGCATAATATTTTCTGCTCCAGCCGTTTACCTTCATCCTATATGTGTCACTATGTTTTAGATGTGTTTCTTGTAGACAACATATTGTGGGATTCTGGTTTTTAATCCAGTGTGATATCCGCTTCTGCTTTATGGGAGAGTTCATCACATTCACATTCACAGTTAGAATAACTAATACTTTATTTCCTGCCATCTTATTTACCCAAGTTATGTTTTCCCCTTTCCTTTCCCCTTTCTCACTTCCCCCCTCCTCAGTACTTTGCTTTTGATGACCCCCTCCCCCAAACAATACTCCACCTTTTAGATCCCCTCCCCCTGTTTTTACTCCTTTCCCCTGATTCTTCTATTTCCCCTTCTATTAGTTTGTCCCTTACTTTTCCTCCTTTCCCTCCCACTTCCCTCTAGCAACAGACAAGTTTCTTTGTGAAATCAAATGTCTGATATACACTTTTAGAGCCCAACCTGATGAAAGTAAGATTTACACAATGCTCATCTCCCTCCCCTCTTTCTCCATTATAATAGGTTTTCTTTGCCTCTTCAGGTGATTTTACCTTGTTTTTACCTCCTTTTTTTTAGATCTCATTTTACCACTTTTTCCCTCTTTTCTCCAGTATGACAACCTTTCCCCCTCTAGTTCTCTTTTTCATATTATCAAAGTAATATCTAGTTAATTATACCCCAAAACTTTAAGTATCCCCCTAGTAAAAATAAAGTTCTCAAGAATACTTTCCTTTTTACCTTTTTGTGCTTCTCTTGAGTTCTGTGTTTGGGTGTCGAATTTTTTGTTCAGATCTGGTCTTTTCATTAGAAATAGGTGAAATTCACCTATATCATTGAATGACCATCTTCTTCCCTGGAGGATAATGCTCATTCTAGCTGGATAAGTTATTCTTGGTTGTAATCCAAGTTCCTTTGCCCTTCAGAATATCTGGTTCCAGGCCCCTCGATCCTTCAGTGTGGTGGCTGACAGATCCTGTGTGATTCTAATTATTGATCCTAGGTATTTGAATTGTTTCTTTCTAGCTGCTAGCAGAATCTGTTCCTTAGTGCTGTAGTCCTGAAATTTAGCCACGATATTCCTTGGGGTCTTAATTTTGGGGTCTCTTTTAGGAGGTGATCGGTGAATTCTTTCAATGGTGATTTTGCCCTTTGATTCTACAATCTCAGGGCAGTTTTCTTTCAGGATTTCCTGGAAGATAGTGTTTAGATTATTTTTTTCATCATGGCTTTCAGGAAGTCCAATAAGTCCTTAGATTGCCTCTCCTAGATCTGTTTTCCAAGTCAGTTGTTTTTCCTAGGAGATATTTCATATTTTCTTCTAATTTTTCATTTTTTTGTTTTCGTTTGACTGATTCTTGAAGTCTTATTGAGTCATTTACTTGCATTTGTTCAATTCTTATTTTTAAAGTGTTGTTTTCTTCAGTTACCCTTTTAAGCTCCTTTTGTAACTGGCCAATTTGTTCATTGCAGTCTTTTTCCACTTCACTAATTTTATTTTTCAATAAATTGGTGTCTTTTTCATATCTTGCAGGACATCATATCCTTATTGCAAGATATTGTATCCTTCTTGCACTGATTTCAGTTTATTTTCCCATTTATCCTCCAGCTCTCTTTTGAGGTTCTTTATGCAATCTGCCAGAAAGGCCTTTTGAAAAAGTGACCAGTGATGGTCTTTAATACCTCCATCTGGTATTTTATCTAAAGGAACCTCAGCATCTGGGGTCAATGCTTCTTTGCCTTGATAAAAGCTGTCTATGCTGAGAGCTCTCTTTTGTTCTTCATTTTTTTTTTAGACAGCGTGGATATCTCTTTAAGGTAGGGGAAAAAAAAAACAGTGGCTGAAAAGCTTTGCCCTGGGGCACTTCAGAGAGTTAACTTAAGGTGCTGGGCCGGTAGGGGCTAGGACTAAGTACGAATTACTCCTTAAACAAGGAAAGTCTGCCAGAACACCTGCCCCCAATCAGGGTAGAGTGTCCTGAGTGCCTCAGATAAACTCCAGGTGTTTGGAATTTGGAGTTTGGAGTTTGGAATTTCTGCCATGATGAGCTGAGCTGAGTCCCACCCTCACTTCCGGCCTACACAGAAGTCCTCTATTTATCTCTCTGTCCGAGTCAGACTAACCTGATATGAAGTGTTTCAGAAAAGTGTCCAAATATTTCTGAGTTCGTTGACTTGGAAGATCAGTTCAGAGGCTTATTTTATTGTTGATTTGAGAGAAGATCAGAGGAGAGGCAGAAAGTCACCTTTTCACTCTGCCATCTTGGCTCT
>JAJPUD010001833.1:160155-178890 GCA_023553655.1 Myrmecobius fasciatus
TGAAAATGTTACGTTGTGGTCCATATTTCATATCCCTCTCTCTGGGTCTATATGGTTTTCTTCAGTGAACAATTGGAACTGGTTTGAGACAATTCTTTGTTGCAGAGAGTCATGTCCATCAGAATTGATCATCATGTAATACTGTTGTTGCTGTGTATGATGATCTCCTGGTTCTGCTCGTTTCACTCAGCATCAGTTCATGCAAGTCCCTCCAGGCCTCTCTGAAATCGTCCTGCTGGTCGTTTCTTACTGAGCAATAATATTCCATAACATTCATATGCCATAATTTATTCAGCCACTCTCCAATTAATGGGCATCCATTCAGTTTCCAGTTTCTAGCCACAACAAAAAGGGCTGCCACAAACATTCTTGCACATGTGGGGCCCTTTCCCTCCTCTAAGATCTCTTTGGGATAGAGGCCCAGTAGAAACACTGCTGGGTCAAAGGGTATGCACAGTTTCACAACTTTTTGAGCATAGCTCCAAATTGCTCTCCAGAATGGCTGGATCCGTTCACAGTTCCACCAACAATGTATGTGTCCCAGTTTTCCCACATCCCCTCCAACATTCATCATTATCTTTTCCTGTCATTTTAGCCAATCTGACAGGTGTGTAGTGGTACCTCAGAGTTGTCTTAATTTGCATTTCTCTGATCAATAGTGATTTGGAGCAACTTTTCATATGACTAGAGATGGTTTTAATTTCATCATCTGAAAATTTTCTTTTCATATCCCTTGGACCACTTATCTATTGAAGAGTGGCTTGAATTCTTATATATATGAGACAATTCTCTATATATTTTAGAAATGAGGACTTTATCAGAACCATTAAATGTAAAGATGATGTCCCAATTTGATGCTTCCCTCCTAATCTTGTCTGCATTTGTTTTGTTTGTACAGAAACTTTTTAACTTAATATAATCAAAATTATCCATCTGGTGTTCAATTTGGAGTTCCAGGTCTTCTTTGGAAATAAATTTATTCCATCTCCACAGGTCTGAGAGATAAACTATATTACGTTCCTCTAACTTGCTTACAAAGTCCCTCTTTATATCTAGATCATGAACCCATTTAGATCTTATCTTGGTATGTGGTGTTATGTATGGGTCAAGCCATAATTTCTTCCACACTAGTTTCCAATTTTCCCAGCAGTTTTTGCCAAATAGAGAGTGTTTATCCCAAAAGCTGGGGTCTTTGGGTTTCTTGAACATTAGACTGTTAAGGTTAATGCCTAGGTTGTCCTGATAACCTATCCTGTACCACTGATCGACTGCTCTATTTCTTAGCCAGTACCAAATGGTTTTGATGACCGCTGCTTTATAATATAGTTTTAGATCTGGTACAGCAAGGCCACCTTCATCTGCCTTTTTTTCATTAATCCCCTTGAAATCCTTGACCTTTTGTTCTTCCAAATGAACTTTGCTACTATTTTTTCTAGATCTGTAAAATAATTTCTTGGGAGTTTGATTGGTATGGCACTAAATAAGTAGATTAGTTTGGGTAGTATTGTCATTTTTATTATATTTGCTCTGCCTACCCATGAGCACTTAATATTTTTTCCAATTGATTAGGTCTGATTTTATTTATGTGGAAAGTGTTTTGTAATTTAGTTCGTATAGTTTCTGACTTTTCCTTGGCAGATAGATTCCCAAATATTTTATCCTATCATCTGCTATTTGGAATGGAATTTCTTTTTGTATCTCTTGCTGCTGAACTTTGTTGGTAATATATAAAAATGCTGATGATTTATGTGGATTAATTTTGAATCCTGCCACTTTGCTAAAGTTGTGAATTGTTTCTAGTAGTTTTTTAGTTGAGTCTCTAGGGTTCTCTAAGTATACCATCATGTCATCTGCAAAGAGTGTTAATTTGGTTTCTTCATTACCTACTCTGATTCCTTTTATCTCTTTTTCTTCTCTTATTGCCAAATCTAACATTTCTAATACAATATTAAATAGTAATGGTGACAGTGGGCAGCCTTGTTTCACTCCTGATCTTATTGGGAATGGTTTTAGTTTGTCTCCATTACATAGGATTCTTGTTGATGGTTTTAAATAGATGCTACTGATCATTTTAAGGAAAAGCCCATTTATTCCTATACTCTCTAGTGTTTTTAATAGGAAGGGGTGTTGGATTTTATCAAATGCTTTTTCTGCATCTATTGAGATAATCATATGGTTTTTGTTAGTTTGGTTAGTAATATAATTAATTATGCTGATAGTTTTCCTAATATTGAACCAGCCCTGCATCCCTGGTATAAATCCTACTTGGTCATAGTGTACTATCCTGGGGATGACTTTCTGGAATCTCATTGCTAATATCTTATTTAAAATTTTTGCATCAATATTCATTAGGGAAATTGGTCTATAGTTTTCTTTCTCTGTTTTCACCCTACCTGGTTTAGCTATCAGCACCATATCGGTCTCATAGAAGGATTCTGTTAGTATACCTTCTGTCCCTATTTTCTCAAATAGTTTGTGTAGCATTGGAATTAATTGTTCTTTGAATGTTTGGTAGAATTGACATGTAAATCCATCTGGCCCTGGAGATTTTTTTCTTAGGGAGTTGGTTAATAGCTTGTTCTATTTCTTTTTCTGATATGGGGCTATTTAAATAATTTATATCCTCTTCTGTTAACCTGGGCAATCTATATTTTTGTAGATATTCCTCCATTTCATTTAGATTATCAAACTTACTGGCATAAAGTTGGGCAAAGTAACTCCTAATTATTGCTCTAATTTCCTCTTCATTGGAGGAAAGTTCTCCCTTATCATTCTTGAGACTAACAATTTGATTTTACTCTTTCCTTTTTCTTTTCAAATTAACTAAAGGCTTATCTATTTTGTTAGTTTTTTCGTAGAACCAACTCTTAGTTTTATTTATTAACTCAATAGTTTTCTTATTTTCAATTTTATTAATTTCTCCTTTTACTTTTAGAATTTCCAATTTGATATTTATTTGAGGGTTTTTAATTTGTTCTTTTTCTAGTTTTTTTTAATAATAAGCCCAATTCATTGATCTTTTCTTTCTCTATTTTATGCAAGTAAGCATCTAGAGATATAAGATTGCCCCTTATAACCACTTTGGCCGTATCCCACAAATTTTGGTATGTTGTCTCCTTATTGTCATTCTCCTGGATGAAATTATTATTATTATTTTTTATATATTAAAGCTTTTTATTTGTATAACATATATATGGGTAGTTCCCCAACATTGATCTTTACAAAGCTTTCCATTACAAATTTTACCCCCAGTCCCCTCCCCTCCCCTGGATGGCAGGAAGCTGGATGAAATTATTGATTGTGTCTATGATTTGCTCTTTCACCCATTCATTCTTCAGGATTAGATTATTTAATTTCCAATTAACTTTTGGTTTATTTTCTCCTGGCCTTATAGCATGTGATTTTTATTGCACCATGATCTGAAAAAGATGCATTTACTATTTCTGCCATTCTGCATTTGATTTTGAGGTTTTTATGCCCTAACACATGGTCAATTTTTGTATAGGTTCCATGGACTGCTGAGAAAAAAGTAAACTCCCTACTGTCTCCATTCAACTTTCTCCATAGATCTATCATACCTAGCTTTTCTAAAAATTGGTTTATTTCCCTAGTTTCTTTCTTGTTTATTTTGTGATTTGATTTGTCTAATTCTGAGAGAGCAAGGTTGAGATCCCCCACTAGTATCGTTTGGCTGTCTATTTCTTCTTGCATCTCTCTTAATTTCTCCCCTAGGAATTTGTGTGCTATTGCACTTGGTGCATATATATTTAGTATAGATATTGCTACATTATCTATGGTACCCTTTAATAAAATATAGTTTCCTTCCTTATCTCTTTTGATTAGATCTATCTTGGCTTTTACTTGATCTGAGATAAGGATTGCCACCCCTGCTTTTTTTTGTCCACCTGAAGCATAATATTTTCTGCTCCAGCCGTTTACCTTCATCCTATATGTGTCACTATGTTTTAGATGTGTTTCTTGTAGACAACATATTGTGGGATTCTGGTTTTTAATCCAGTGTGATATCCGCTTCTGCTTTATGGGAGAGTTCATCACATTCACATTCACAGTTAGAATAACTAATACTTTATTTCCTGCCATCTTATTTACCCAAGTTATGTTTTCCCCTTTCCTTTCCCCTTTCTCACTTCCCCCCTCCTCAGTACTTTGCTTTTGATGACCCCCTCCCCCAAACAATACTCCACCTTTTAGATCCCCTCCCCCTGTTTTTACTCCTTTCCCCTGATTCTTCTATTTCCCCTTCTATTAGTTTGTCCCTTACTTTTCCTCCTTTCCCTCCCACTTCCCTCTAGCAACAGACAAGTTTCTTTGTGAAATCAAATGTCTGATATACACTTTTAGAGCCCAACCTGATGAAAGTAAGATTTACACAATGCTCATCTCCCTCCCCTCTTTCTCCATTATAATAGGTTTTCTTTGCCTCTTCAGGTGATTTTACCTTGTTTTTACCTCCTTTTTTTTAGATCTCATTTTACCACTTTTTCCCTCTTTTCTCCAGTATGACAACCTTTCCCCCTCTAGTTCTCTTTTTCATATTATCAAAGTAATATCTAGTTAATTATACCCCAAAACTTTAAGTATCCCCCTAGTAAAAATAAAGTTCTCAAGAATACTTTCCTTTTTACCTTTTTGTGCTTCTCTTGAGTTCTGTGTTTGGGTGTCGAATTTTTTGTTCAGATCTGGTCTTTTCATTAGAAATAGGTGAAATTCACCTATATCATTGAATGACCATCTTCTTCCCTGGAGGATAATGCTCATTCTAGCTGGATAAGTTATTCTTGGTTGTAATCCAAGTTCCTTTGCCCTTCAGAATATCTGGTTCCAGGCCCCTCGATCCTTCAGTGTGGTGGCTGACAGATCCTGTGTGATTCTAATTATTGATCCTAGGTATTTGAATTGTTTCTTTCTAGCTGCTAGCAGAATCTGTTCCTTAGTGCTGTAGTCCTGAAATTTAGCCACGATATTCCTTGGGGTCTTAATTTTGGGGTCTCTTTTAGGAGGTGATCGGTGAATTCTTTCAATGGTGATTTTGCCCTTTGATTCTACAATCTCAGGGCAGTTTTCTTTCAGGATTTCCTGGAAGATAGTGTTTAGATTATTTTTTTCATCATGGCTTTCAGGAAGTCCAATAAGTCCTTAGATTGCCTCTCCTAGATCTGTTTTCCAAGTCAGTTGTTTTTCCTAGGAGATATTTCATATTTTCTTCTAATTTTTCATTTTTTTGTTTTCGTTTGACTGATTCTTGAAGTCTTATTGAGTCATTTACTTGCATTTGTTCAATTCTTATTTTTAAAGTGTTGTTTTCTTCAGTTACCCTTTTAAGCTCCTTTTGTAACTGGCCAATTTGTTCATTGCAGTCTTTTTCCACTTCACTAATTTTATTTTTCAATAAATTGGTGTCTTTTTCATATCTTGCAGGACATCATATCCTTATTGCAAGATATTGTATCCTTCTTGCACTGATTTCAGTTTATTTTCCCATTTATCCTCCAGCTCTCTTTTGAGGTTCTTTATGCAATCTGCCAGAAAGGCCTTTTGAAAAAGTGACCAGTGATGGTCTTTAATACCTCCATCTGGTATTTTATCTAAAGGAACCTCAGCATCTGGGGTCAATGCTTCTTTGCCTTGATAAAAGCTGTCTATGCTGAGAGCTCTCTTTTGTTCTTCATTTTTTTTTTAGACAGCGTGGATATCTCTTTAAGGTAGGGGAAAAAAAAAACAGTGGCTGAAAAGCTTTGCCCTGGGGCACTTCAGAGAGTTAACTTAAGGTGCTGGGCCGGTAGGGGCTAGGACTAAGTACGAATTACTCCTTAAACAAGGAAAGTCTGCCAGAACACCTGCCCCCAATCAGGGTAGAGTGTCCTGAGTGCCTCAGATAAACTCCAGGTGTTTGGAATTTGGAGTTTGGAGTTTGGAATTTCTGCCATGATGAGCTGAGCTGAGTCCCACCCTCACTTCCGGCCTACACAGAAGTCCTCTATTTATCTCTCTGTCCGAGTCAGACTAACCTGATATGAAGTGTTTCAGAAAAGTGTCCAAATATTTCTGAGTTCGTTGACTTGGAAGATCAGTTCAGAGGCTTATTTTATTGTTGATTTGAGAGAAGATCAGAGGAGAGGCAGAAAGTCACCTTTTCACTCTGCCATCTTGGCTCTCCCCCCCCCCCATCGAATCACCACATTGTTGAGAAAAGTGACAATATTACCTTGGTTCATGTAAGTCTTTCCAAGCTTTTCTGAAATCAGCCTTCTCATTATTTCTCACAGAACAATAATATTCCATTATATTACATAAACATAACTTATTCAGCCATTTGCCACCTGATGGTTAGGTATCCATTCAGTTTTCAGTTTCTTGCCACTACAAAAAGGGCTGCTACAAACATTTTTGCACATGTGGGTCCCTTTCCCTCCTTTATGTCTTTGGGATACAGACCCAGGAGTGAGACTGCTGGATCAAAGCATATGTACAGTTTTATAGTCCTTTGGGCATAGTTCCAAATTGCTCTCCAGAATGGTTGCATTATTTCACAATCAACACATTCACATTCTTAGATATTTTATCACACTTTTGACTCAGATTGAACTTGTGGGCCACTAAAACCTACACAGTTCTGTGAAGTTGGTAGTGTGAATATCACCATCTCTATTTACAGATGAGGAAACTGATGGTCAGAAGTAGAGTTCTTTGATTATCAGAGAGTTAATGTCAGAGCCAGAATTGAGCCATTGTTTCTTGAGTTTTGCTAGGGTATGGGACCTTGCAGAGAGGGGGTACAGAGGCTACCTTGACCTGTGGTGCACAATAAGTTTTCTGCCACGTTGCAGGAATGCCCTTGTTGAGCAAGGAGTACTGGTGCATGGCAGGGGAATGGGTTGAGCCTGAGGATCACAGCTAGTTGTTTGTGAGCAGGGATGCCTTGAAGGGCCTCTCACCTGTGAGCGGGTTGCTGATGTGGCTGGGTTAGCTTTCCTCCCATTGGCAGATACCATGCATATGCAAAGCCCAGGAGCTGCTTCTCTGAATGGTGATTGGGTATTGCTTACTGTTCACGCACAGATCACGTTTGCAAAACTGTATATCAACAAGGCTGTGTGGCATAATAAACTGGAGCTCTTTTCATACCCTATGAGTTCCCCAGCCTCATTCATCTGGCCTCTGAGATCAAAGGGCTCACACAAGGTGAACTCTTAAAAGACGGCAACAACAACTGGCACCCAAGGAACAGGGACAGGGACCTGGAACAGTGCCAGAGCCCCCACTTCATGGTCAAGTACTACTACGCAGTCAAAACAATCTCTAAGGACTCCAGAGGCAGAGCCCGCCAAACTGTGCCATTTTTGGACCAGGCAGAATGTGGTGGAGAGTGGTTAAGTAACCTAATGGGGCAGAAAGTAGGTACCCTCCTCCCTTTAGACAGGGAAGCATATGTCAGGACTGTATATAAAAATAACAAAGAGCAGGGGTGCACAATCCAATTAGGAGACATTAGGAAATTCCTGGACATTGCTTACATAGTTTTTCCATGGTTACCTGAGGAAGGCTGTTATAAATGTAAGAGATGGATTGTTTTCAGTGAACAGCTCACTGCTTATGGTAAACAATGCCCAGGAGAAATACAAAAAAGCCATTTTAAACAAAGTCTGAAATCAGAATCAGAAAAAGATATCAGGAAATTTACAGTTGGAGGACAGATAGGCATGTCTTTTAGCAATAGATGTCTCTCTCCTGAGCCTGAGGAGAAGGATAATGAATCACCTCCCCTTCCTCCACCACTCTGGGCCCTGCCTTACTCTGTGTCTATTCTGACCTACAGCCTTTCAAAGGTTCTTGTAATGTAAAGCCTAAGAGTGAAATCTGGATGACAGAATTTTTAAAACAGATTTGGTTGACTGCTGCTCAGGTTGCTCCAGGAACAAACATGAACTTATACTTTTAGCAACTTAGTGCCAGGAGTAGCAGGCAGTAAGGAGGCTTTAATGTTTGCTGAACTGGTAAATTGGCAAAAAGATGGAATTTTTCCCTTAATAATAGATGGATTACACATTAACTTATGGGGTAGATATATTTTACACCAATTAGGGATGAAAATCACCACAGATTTTTAGGAAGGGTCATTGCTACTGTGGCTTCCACTGCTCCAAAAATGACTTGGACTATCAACACACAAGTATGGGTGGAGCAGTGGCTCCTGACCAAAGAAAAAAACAGTTGCTTTATATCAATGAGTACAAGAACAATTAGAATTAGGAAACAAACATCCCATGGAACTCTCCTATAAGAGATTCAACAAAAAACAAAAAGAGGGAGATGAAAGTAGGTTTACTCAGAAAGACAAAGATAAAGCAGTATGCACAATAAATTACAAAAAAATTGATTCAAATGATTTAAGTCCAACTATGAAATACTCTTCGGTGAACACAGAGAATCACTCAAAAGACAACACCTCATCTTCATTAAGAAGGCTCCCTAATAATAAGACCATGGTAATGAAAAAGGGTCCTGAAGGATGGGAGGGACCCTCTAGGGTTCTAATGTGGGGGCCAGGATATGCTTGTATCTCCACAGGACAAAATCTTCACAATGGATTCCCACCAGACATCTCAGAGTTGTCCATAAAGCAGCAGAAGTAAAGAAGGAAGAAGAGGCAACCATCCAAAAGAAGAAGAAGATTTGCCCCCGAGACCACTAACAAAATGCTTTCTCTATATATATATGGGTTTGTGTTACATACAATCAGGATTGGCAACAGAGCCCAAAAGGTAGGCCATGGTCCCATCATGGTCTAAGACTGTCTCATGGGGAATGAGGTATCATGTGACACACATGCTGGGCATGCAGGGGACGCCCTGTCATAGTGACATCCGCGCAGGAGGGTTGCAGTGGTGTGTTTACATAAAGAGATCATCAGGTTGGTCCCTTGTAAAGCACAAATCTTCATGGGACACATTCTTGTCACTCAAGAAATGGGTCAGCAGTTTGGCACATGGAAAAACATCTTGGGCGGGGACTCTTGGACAAATGGCACGGGAATTGGATACCAGTTCTACACTAAAACCTGCCTGGGAGGGAAATATGCATTCAGGTGGGGAAAGTAACTGTTACCAAAGAAACATTATATTTTTACAATGTTACTTGTTGGAATCGTATTGTTAATGATTGCTTGGACACTGAAAATTGAAACTCAGACTCTATTTGTTATTACTTCATGTATCAATGCTTTCTGTAAACATTGAGAAATGGTATTGTACTAATACTGATCCTATGTTCAATATCATAACAGAAAAGAAAGAACAGACTTTAGTCCCATTAGAAAAAAGAGATGTATCAGCTGTGTCATATTAGGGATCACTATGTAAATTTCACTTACAGTTTCATCAGTCTCTCTTGCAGTGTCCATATCTAATGTACAAAACAGTACGGTACAAGCTAGATATGTTTTAGCTTGTACGGTACTAGCTAGGAATGTTTTATCTGGTTTTGACCAGCAACATACGAAAGATGAACAATTGTAACAGAAGATAAAAGATTTAAGGGAAGTATCATTGGAAACAGGAGCAGAAGTAGAGTTATTGAAACTCTAGATTCAATTACAATGTGACTACAGATATCCAAAGGTTTATGTAACCCCTTTGCTATATAATCATACAGGACAAGATTATGATTGGGACAGTATCAAGAGTCATTTGAATGGTTTATTTCTCAACAGCACAATTGAAGATGACATAGAAAGTTTATATAAACTAACATCTGGCATAAAGAAAGCTTCTCGTAAAAGATTTGAATCCAGACAAAATTGTTGAAAAAAAATCAAACATTGGTTTGATAATACCTCTTCATGGTGGTTAAAATTAGAATCATGGATTGCCCTGTGTGTTGTGTTGTTGCTATTGCTTTGTTGTTACCCAGTAATTTTAGGATGCTTTTATAGATCTTTCTCCACCATCTTTTCAGAGGTTGCAGCTCAAGAAACTTTTTATCTAAAAAAGATAAAAAAGGGGGAATTGCTAGGGTATGGGACCCTGCTGAGAGGGAGTACAGAGGCCACCTTGACCTGTGGTGCACAATAGGTTTTCTGCCATGTTTCAGAAATGCCCTTGTTGAGCAAGGAGCACTGGTGCATGGCATGGGACTGGGTTGAGCCTGAGGGTCACAGCTAGTTGCTTGTGAGCAGGGATGCCTTGACAGGGCCTTTTGCCTGTGAGCAGGTTGTGGACATGGCTGGGTCGGCCCTCTTCTCATTGGCAGATACCATGTATATGCAAAGCCCACAAGCTGCTTCTCTGAATGATGGGGGGATTGCTTACTGTTCATGCATAGGTCACGCTTGCAAAACTGTATACCAACAAGCCTGTGCAGCATAATAAACTGGAGCTCTTTTCACACCCTATGAGTTCCTCTGCCTCATTCATCTCGCCTCTGAGATTAAAGGGCTCACACAAGGTGAACTCTTAAAAGACAACCTCAATAGAGTTTAAATATATCATTCAAATGAATAAATGGCCTAGGGGTTCTGCATGTTATTCTAGATCTAGTACTCTTTTCTTCTAACAAACTGAAGATTACAGAATGCTGCACTTTGAAGAGATGCTATTGATCATTTAGTCTATCAACTTGTTTTACAATTGAGAAAACTGAGGCCCAGAGAAATTACCCAAAATCACATAGCCACAATATTGAGTAGTGCACGTGAGATTCTTTCACTGCAAAATTAATATTCTTTTGGGGAGGATCAATTCATTTGTACTAATGAATTAATAACTAACCATTCCCTTAAGTAACTCCATGGAAGATATTAGGAAGTATGGTACAGCTGAAATATATATACTATTTTATTCTACAAAGTCCCTTGGGGCATTGAATTGAGAAAGAGTGCCCTGGAATAGAGAACAAAGGCTAAAAAGGAAGCACTGGGGAAGACATACCTGGTGCCTAGAGCAAGAGTGACTCCCCCTCTGCTCCTCCTCCCTCATGTGTTTTGGGGCTGTGATAATGGACCTTGACTTACCCCTAATAAATAACTGAACACACTACACCAAGACCCTCTTTTAAGAAAAGTAGAGGAAAAAAATTGTATCTAC
The DNA here is from genome assembly GCA_023553655.1 of Myrmecobius fasciatus. Lineage (NCBI taxonomy): Eukaryota > Metazoa > Chordata > Mammalia > Dasyuromorphia > Myrmecobiidae > Myrmecobius > Myrmecobius fasciatus. The sequence continues at coordinate 171,258 of JAJPUD010001833.1, forward strand.
CTTCCCTGGAGCTTCTGAAAAATAGGTGAATTAGTGGTAGTTAACTACTGAAGTGTTCTACTAGATCAAATTTTGGGGCTAAGAATATGACATAGCTATAAAGTTTGCAAAGGAAAATTCAAAGGTAAGGTTTCTTCTCTTCATCTCATATTGTTCTGAGCAGAGAAAAAAAATTGAGACCTGTTGTAGAGTACAATTAGTCTATAATAAAAATAAGTAAAGAAAAAAAGCAATAACATTAAGATTGGGTTAAGAGTTGAGCAAATTTTTTTCCTTTTTTTGACTTGACTACTCAGGGAAGATAGGAAAGCAATAAGTATTTATTAATGCTCAATGAGCTCAGTGCTATTTACAAATATGACTTTGAGCTCCACAATCCCAAAATACAAGTGTCTTTATTATCTCCATTTTTCAGTTGAGAAAACTGAGGCAAATAGAAATTAAATGCTTTACCCAGAATCACACAGCTAGTAAGTGTCTGAGGCCAGATTTGAACTGAACTCTTCCTGACTCTGCATACGGTGGTCTATCTATTGCACAATTAGCTGCCTCTAGGGAAATGTGTGTAGGTGCCAAAGTGAAGGTGGAGATAGTGAGTGAGGACAAAATCAAAAAACTTCTCAAAATTTATTGTTGATCTTGACTTTGATGGGATTATTGCAAATTATAATGGGTGAGAAATTGGGTTTCAGTACATTGAATTTCATATTTTTCCTTATTGTGTATGTTTTGGATGCATTTGCCATGCATCATCAAACTGGAGATTGAGATATGAAATTATTTGGATGGTTTCTTCTAACATAAACCCTCTTTCTTTTGCTGACTGGTTTTGCATTAAAAATGTGACTGAGCTTGGCTTTGTGACCAAGCCCCTCTCACATTTTTAATGAATATCTAAATAGCAAAGTCAAAACTGCAGGAATTTCTATAAGATTTCTATCTGTGAGTTTCGGCCTTAGGATCTTGGCAACAGGGAGCTTTCTCCATCTGCCTAACAATCTAGCTTTGGAATCTTGTTATATGTGTTAAGGAAGGAAATTGAATAAATTCAGAATTAAAATAAAAATTAATGAGGCAGGGATGTAGTGAAGGCAGTGCTACTCAGGGGCTCAGAGGAGACTTCATGCCTTGTATCCAATGGTTGTTAGCAAAGTGATTCCAAGCATGTCATTTGGCCTCTTGGGCCTCAGTTTTCCTCTACTGTAGTTTGTAGTGTCTACCTTTCAGTTATGAGGAATGAATGAGGTTATACAGGTAAAATTCCTTGAAGAAACTATATCATTATGCATTTGTTTTCCTCTTCTCCTACTTACAGGTCTCTTTCTGTAATTGTTATCATATCATCTGTAAGCCTGACTCTTGTTGACTGAGACCATATAACAATAGTTCTAAGACAAGGGGTAATGAACACCTCACATGAGAGCATTACCCAGTACTGAAGAATTGGGGAGACTTCAGGTGATTTCAAGTTTAATTTCAAAGATGCTGACACCCTTATGTAGATTCTGAGAAGGCAGCTAGTATTCCATTGCAACCTTCACCTCGGTATCAAATATTTCATTCTAACTCTGAATGTAGCCTGAAAAGCATGTCTTTTTTCCCCTAGTGCTTAGCACGGTGTCTGGCACAGAGCAAACATTTAAGAACAATAACAGCTAATATTTATACAGAACTTTAAGGTGTGTAAAGTATCTTATAAATTTTAATTTATTTTGGCCTCATTATAACTTTGGGAGGTAGGTGCTATCATTATTCCCATTTTATAGATCAGGAAACTAAGGCAGAGACTAGATGGCTTGTCCATGGTCACATAATTAATAAGCATTTGAGATGAGATTTTAATTCAGGTCTTCCTGACTCCATGTCTAATGTTCAATCAGGTGGTTGAATGGTATTAGTGGGAAAGATTTGGAGGGTGGTCTAATGAACTGAGCAAGGAAAGATGAGAAGGATTTTGAGATGTAGATGTTAGGAGGGAGAATATCCTAGCTTTAGGAAATAACTTCTGTGAGTGCACAGAATGTGGGAGAAGGAATTCAGAGTTCAGAGAACTCAGCAAGCAACTTTGGTTACAATGGTAAACAGTATTTTTGAAAAATGTATTCACAGAATACAAGTTTAATATGAGTCAACAAAGTGATATGGTACCCCAAAACTGGTAATTGAATGTTGAACTTGTAGCAATAAGCAGGTGAAAATTCTGCTATCTCTGTCCTGGGGGATAATATAAAGAGAATAGTATTCAGTTCTGGGTGCCAAGATTTGGGAGGAACATTGATAAACTGGGGAGAGTATCCAGAAAAAAGACAATCAAAATGATGAAAAGCCTTGATCCCATATACCACATGAGAATGGGTTTAAAGAACTGTGAATATTTAACCAGTAGAAGGCAAGACCTGGGGAAGAAATGAGATCTGTCTCTATTTGAAAAACTGTCATGAGAAAAATGGCTTAAACCTGTTTGTTTTGAACACATAGAGAAAAAAATAGGAATATATATGAAAGTTGTCAAAAAGGCAAATTCAGGCTTAAAGTCAAGAAGAATGTTCTAACAAACAGAGTTCTACCAGATGGAATGGACTGCCTCTAGTGGGGTATGGTTTTCCTTTTATTGCAGGTCCTCAAACAGAGAGTAGACTAGATAACCTCCTGTCAGTTATTTTATCCTGGGGATTATTTTTCAGGAAAGGGTTAGACGCAGAATTCCTTCTAACTGAAATGAAAACAAATTATTTTTATAAGGGAAAGGTCTCTTGGAGGGGAAAAAGACAAAATTAGAGAATATAAAAACAAAATCTATTAAAATTTTTAAAAAGAAAGACAAATGGAACAATTGCTGCTGTTAAAGATTCTAATAAAAACAGTGCTCAAAGTTTGAGTTATATTCGGAAGAAGAAGAGTAACTTTCAGATCAATATAATAATTTTCTATATAAAGCTTGTGGAATCCTTGTTTATCAAATCCTCGTATCAACACAGTAAGGTAAATGAGTCGCAGCTATCATTTATTTCCATTTTTACTGGAAAGGAAGCTGAGGAACAATATCAACACAGTAAGGCAGAGAGGTCTCAGTTAGTATTTATCTCCATTTTTTACTGGGAAAAATCTAAGGTTCAAAGAGACTAAATGATTTCCCCAAACATACACTGCTCACTAGCTGCAGAAGGAAGACTAAAGCTCAGCTCTTTCACTTCTGGTCAAGTGCCTCTACTCCATCCTGATTCTCCAAAGCTGAATAAACAGGTGTTAAAAAATAGAAACCAGACTAATGTTTTGGAATATAACGTACAATGCATATGTATAACTGATTTGCTCTTATTAGCAAATTAGTGGATTGAAACACAAATTAGATTTAGGCTTCTCAAAGCATGCAATCAAACTTCATTAATTAAAGTGGGCAAACAATACACTCCAGGAGCAAACCACCATCCTATGATTTAGAGGCTCTGATAGGCTTCTTTCTTCCTAGATTCAACAACAGGATGTCTCCCTCTAGGTAGTCATGGAGCAAGTCTCTAAAGTTTCCATCAACCAATGAGCACTGTCTTTGAGTTAACACAAATCTGGTCAAATCTCAAGTATGGGGAACACAGAGCTGGCCCTAGTTGAGCCCCAGGAATAGATTGAAGGCTTGGGACTTCTGGACTCTTATCTACTGATAAATTGTTTATGACATAATTTAATGGGTAGTTTTCCTCAAAATTATTGACAAAATTGTTTATAATATGTTTTCATTAGTGGCATATCAAATCAATATGTTTGTCAATTGTTTACACATATATTGCTCACTACATCATACCATACAAAACTATCTTATTTAAAAAACAAAAAAAAACCCAACTTAAATAAAAACAACACACTCAAAACAGCTCAATTACAAAATGGAGGTTTTGAAACAAAATTGTGTCAATTATGCTAAGTTGACAAATTTATTCCTATTATCTTATTACCACACTGCATTTAGGGCTTGTTTGTGTCCTGCAAAGTATACCTTGGATTCCTTCTCCAATGTGAATTCACTGCTCCAAGACATACTGGAAGGTAAGGATCAATTTGCCTTTTATTTCTGAGATATTGGCCATGAGTCAAGCTTTTAGTCCCTTTTTCATGGAGATTGGAACCAAATATATGTTCACATTACCACTTGAAGCAATGCCTTTCTTGATGCAGGCAGTAAATCAGGAGAATTGACTGCTGTAACCTCCCAAAATAGAAGGTAATTATTTGCTTCCAGTTCCAGCCTCAACAAGGTTTATTGGGGATGATTATCTTTTGGGAAAACAAACAATGGGCATGTAGGTGCAAATACATGTACATGAACATTTGCCTCCATGTGTACATATGCATCTCTTGTGTATGTACAATCACATATGTGTGGATACATCAGTGTATCTGTGTACTCATCTTTCTGCCTTTATATCTTTGGGTGTTTTCTTTTTTCCTACTTCTTTTGAAGTCTTATTCTCCCACTGGTAGCAGTGAAATGCTCAATTATGAGTCAAAAGATGTGAGTTTAGGAACTGTTCTGTCATTTCTCTGTCTGAATTTCTATAAAATGGAAGGGGAAGTATTCTATGAGATGATCTTTACAATCTTTTATTTCTAAACAGCCTATAATTTTTTTTCCAGACTATCGATATTTCCTCTGCACCATTTAACATATAGTCTGCAGATGCTATCAGAGATGCTCTGAATAGGAAAAACTTAAAAAAAAAAGCTTTATAACTTCAGGAAGTTAGCAAAACCACCCGCAGATTTTCATCATTTACCGTAGGTTGCTCAGCTCAGTAGTAGAGGATTTTTGAAAACTGAAAATGTGGCTCCAGGGAATAATAAATCATAAGTACACAAATCAATAAACATTGATTAAGTGTCTATTATGTGCCAGGCACTGAGCTAAGCACTGGACATTTTCCACATTAATGAGGATGGATAAAGCCCCAATAATTAGTTCCCATCCCAATAGTATTTTGTACTCTTTAGTATGTGGAAGAATATCTTCTGCTTGGATAGCACTGTGTAGTTTTAAAAATTCTTTCAGAGCTTTATGCTCACTTAGGAGGCACTTTACAAAAGAGGAAACCAAGGCAAGGAGAAGCAATCCATAACACCTGCTGAGTAAACAGGTGTTTAAAAATAAGGGAAACAAACTTATACTTGCACTAATATTTTACTTTTTCCTCAATTACATGTAAAAAGTTTTTAACATCATTAAAATTTTTTTTTGAGTTCCAAATTCTATTTTGTGGAAGAAACTCAAACCAAAAAAAAAAGAAAAAAGAAAGTGAAAAATGTAGAATTCATTTGCACTCAGACTGCATAAGTTCTTTTTCTGGAAGCAGAGAATTTAGGGAGAGAGATAACAGAATATGATCTTTATCTTAAAGTTTTTAATCTTTAAACTAACCTAGTCTTTAAATTTCTCAGAAGAAAACAATAACGGGGCAGCTAGGTGGCGCAGTGGATAGAAAACCAGCCCTGAAGTCAGGAGGACCTGAGTTCAAATCTGGTCTCAGACACTTACCATTCCCTAGCTGTGTGATCCTGGGCAAGTCACTTAAACCCAATTGCCTTAGCAAAAAGCCAAAAAAAAAATTAAATTAAATTAAGGGGCAGCTAGGTGGCGCAGTGGTTAGAGCACCAGCCCTGAAGTCAGGAGGACCTGAGTTCAAATCTGGTCTCAGACACTTCCTAGCTGTGTGACCCTGGGCAAGTCACTTAACCCCAATTGCCTCAGCAAAAAAAAAAGCAAAAAAAAAAAAAAAAGAAAAGAAGAAAACAATAACTCAAAGATATAAAAGGGCAAGACAGAGACACAGGGTATAGAGATAATTTATCAATAAGCATTTATTAGGTGATTATTGTGTAGATAGTAAAGGAGGTAGAAATTGTATACAAGGTAGTCTTTGACCTCCTGTTGCCAACTGTTTAGTTTGGAAATTAGACAATGACCAGAATTGCTATAATATAGTTAATTAATATGTTGTTATTAATTATATTATATCCACATATTTTTATATAATTGTATAATATATCACATCCATATAATATTAAAATTAAATGATTATATAATGATCATAATAATTATAATTTTATATGATATATGTATATTAGAAAGTTTCAATGTATGGTGGTAAGTGAGGAATGAATTTAACTAACTTTTTAATCTACTTTTTTTATTGCTGTAGTCTGGTGTAGAAAGTTAGGCAGCAAAATCACCTGCAGATTGTCATGATTTACCACAAATTGCTCAGCTCAGTAGTGAGTCTTTATGAAACCTGGAAATGAGGCTCCAGGGCACAATAAATCATAAATCCATCCATCCATCAATCAGCAAACATTGATTAAGTGTCTATAGTCAGGCATCATATTAAGTGCTAGACAATTATGTACATAAATAAGAAAGGATAAAGTCAGAATAATTAGCTCCATCTCAATAACAGGGGAATCAGTAAAGGCTTCCTAGGGGAGGTAGCATTTGAGCTGGCCTTTGAAGGATGGAAAGGAATTCAACAGATCCAATTAAGAAGAAGGAGGGGCAACTTAGTAGACAGAGCACTGGCCCTATTGTCAGGAAAACGTGAGTTCAAATTCAGTCTCAGCTGTGTGATCCTGAGCAAATCACTTAATTTTACCTGTTTCAAAAAACCCCTTAAAAACCAACTAGGAAGAAGCATATTCTAGGCAGAGGGAACAAAATACTGTGGTATGAAGAAGAAAAAGTATACTACATATTTTTTTTTTGCAAGACAATTAGGGTTGTGACTTACCCAGGGTCACACAGCTATGAAATGTTAAGTATCTGAGACTTGATTAAGAAATATGGAAGAAATGAAATCAATAGGGGCAGCTAGGTGGTGCAGTGGATAGAGCACCAGCTCTAAAGTCAGGAGGACCTGAGTTCAAATTTGGTCTCAGACACTTAACATTCCCTAGCTGTGTGATCCTGGACAAGTCACTTAACTCCAATTGCCTCAGCAAAAAAGCAAAAAAATAAAAAGAAATGAAATCAATGGAACTTATTAAACACTTAATATAAAAATGGAGTAAAGGGGCAAGTCAAATTCTCCAGCAAAAAGCTGCTACAGTCATCTTGTCCTTTCTCTAATTTTCAATCTTTCCTTTTCAAGGAATCGGTAGAATTCCTTCCCTATTGCCCACTAACATGTCAAAGTTTCTCCATTTTTTTCCTTTTTTAAAATTTTAATTTATCTTATTAAAAATAATTTTTAAAAAGCAGAAAAGGAAAACAAAACAAAACAGAACAGAACATTGTCATGTGCTCAGCAGAACATCAGGGAGGATTTAAATATATAACAATAAATTACCAGTTCAAGAAAGGATATATAATAATAGAAGAAATTATATTCATGAGTTTCCATTTTTTGCTTTACTTCTGTGTAGGTTGTTCTTTTGTTCTCTGGTGCACACTTTTCACTTTTTTTATTTTATTCTTTTTTCCCACTTTCATTCTTTCTACCTCCCCCCAACCAGGCTATAGTTAAATAAGGACGTATTTATATATACATATATAGATACACATACACATACACACAGACATTCATTCCTTCCTCCCCCTTCCCCATACACACACACACACACACACACACACACACACACACACACACACACA
>JAJPUD010001833.1:178900-225593 GCA_023553655.1 Myrmecobius fasciatus
ACACACACACACACACACACACACACACACACACACACACACACACATTTTATCCCTGCTAATTTTGCTTAAATTCTGTTCCTTAGCTTACTTTGGTTTTATTTAACCTCTCCCTACCCAAGGATCCCTCTCTTGTTTTCTTCCCCAACCCTTTGCTTCCTCCTTTGTCGATCCCTTCCCCCTTATTTCTTTATAGATTTTGGAGAATGCTATATCTTTCATGATATAGATGTAATGTTACCTTTTTTAACCCATTCCTGATGTGAGTACGTTTTCAGAACTATGAGCCCTCCTCCCCCATTTAATGCCTTTGTGTCTATTCTTCTTTTTCACCTCATTGTATAACATAATTACTATTTTTACCTTGACTCTGCTCTAATCTTTCTTTTGAGCTACCTTATTGCTGATAACAATATTAAACATATTCCATGTAAAAACATAATTTGTTCATGTTAAGTTACTTAAAATTGATCTTTAATATTCACTCTTATATGTTAAATTTGCTGTTTAGTTCTGGTTTGGTTGATAGAGACGCCTGAAAATCTGAAACTTTAAATGTCCATGCTTTTCTCATTCAATACTATGGATAATTTTGCTAGATATGATATTTTTGGCTGCAGGCCTAGTCCTTTTAATTACTGGCATATATAATTCAAAATCTATGGTCTTTTATTGTGGCTGCTGATAAGTCCTGTTCAATTCTAATTGTTGTATCAATGCATTTTAATTGTTTTTTTTATCTTATTTCTTACAAAATTTTCTCTGAGGATTTTGAAATTTGGCAATAATTTTCCTATGAGTTTTTCACAAAGGATCTTTTTGAGGTGGTGATTGGTGGTTTTTTTTTTTTCTATTTCTACTTTCCATATTCTATCATTCCAGGATAATTTTCTTGGATTCTTTCCTTCTTTTTTTTTTATTAGAGCTTTTTATTTTTCAAAACATAGGCATGGACAATTCTTTAACATTAGCCCTTGCAAAACCTTGTGTTTCAATTTTCCCTCCCTTCCCCCACCCTCTCCCCTAGATGGCAAGTAGTCCAATATATGTTAAACATGGAAGAAATATATGTTAAATCTTGTATTATTTCTTGCATTATTATATCAGAGTTTTTTTTTTTGGGGGGGGGAAGCACAGCTTTAAGGTAGACTAATTATTCTTATATTTTCTCTTCTTAATCTGTTCTCAAGATATGTTCTTTTTCTTATAAGATGTTTCACCTTCTGTTCTATATTTTCATTCTTTATATTCTATTTTGTTATTTCTTGGTCTCTTATAGCTTCACTGACTTCCAGTTGCCCAATTCTAATTTTCAGAGTTATTTTTGTCTTTGAGAATCTGTAACTCCTCTTCTATCTGCTTAACTTTTTTATAATCTTCTAATTGTGGGGTAGGGGAAATGGTTCCTCTAGCTTCACTTCAGTTCTCTCCTCTGACCTGGAACCCCAAATCATGAGCTTTCACCTCTCAGGAGCATTCCTTTTGCACTCACCAGATGTGCTGGCTCCTTACCACTCAGGTTTCTGCAGCACAGTTGGGTCTGACATTTCTAATCAGCTGAGGTTCACTCAATATTCACAGACTCAGACCCCTGACTCCTCAAGTTGTCCTGGAGGTAGAAGTTTTGTGGTTCCTGCTGAAGCTCCAGAAAAAAAAACAGCTTGGCCCAGGGGGCTCTACTGGGTGTTTCTGTGGAACAAGTCTGTGGGTGTCTGCATTTCAAATTGATTAATCCTCAGCCTGGGATCTTTCTTTAGATCTTCTTGGGTTGCACCAATCTGGCCTTATCTGGCTCAAGTCTTAATGATCTTTCATCAGTCTATGTTTTTCCTGAGGCATAAATTTGTTTTGTTTGTGGAGGAATTCTGTAGAGCTTGAAATTTACTGACCTTCTCTGCCATTTTCTCAGAATCTCTCCTAATTTCTTCAGCTTTTTTCAAAAATTCTTCCTAGACTCAACCATCTCCTTAACTATCATCTTATATTTCTTCTCTCTAAACCAAATTTCTTTCTTTTTTTTTTTTTTTTGCTAAGGCAATTGGGGTTAAGTGACTTGCCCAGGGTCATACAGCTGTTACGTGTCTGAGACCAGATTTGAACTCAGGTCCTCCTGACTTCAGGGCTGGTGCTCTATCCACTGCGCCACCTAGCTGCCCCTCTAAACCAAATTTCTAAAAAAAAGTTGTCTACATGTGTTGTCCCCACTTCCTCTCTTCTTGCTCTCTTTTTAGTCTTTTATAATCTGGTTTCCAGTCTAATCTTTGAAATAAAATTTCCCTCTTCAAAGTTATCAATAATCTTCAAATTCCTAAATATGATGATCTTTTTATTTGAATATTATTTCATTTTTCCAATGAATGCATGCGATTCTAATCCTAATACATGCAAAGACAGTTTTCAACATTATCTTCTGCAAAACATTGTGTTCAAAAGTTTTTTTTCCCTTTCTTCCCCTTTATCCTCACCCCAAGACAGCAAACAATCTGATATAGGTTAAATGTGCACTTCTTCTAAGCATATTTCCATATTTGTCATGGTGCACAAAAAAATCAAATCCAAAGAGGAAAAAGCATGAGAAAGAGAAAAAAATAAGCAAACAAAGAACAAAAAGGTGATACAGATTCAGTCTCCATAGTTCTCTCCTTGGATGTCAATGGCACTTTCCAATGCGGTGATCTTTTTTAACGATTCTCATCCTTCTTTGCCTTTCTGTTTCATCTGATGTCAAGACCATGACTTGGATTTGATGATGGTCTTTTTCTCATCTTCTTACTTGATTTGCCACACCTTCTTCACAATCTGTGCTAGATCACAATATGCACCCTATTGGGCTCTTTAAAGACCTTTTTCTCATTTCTCTTTGCTATCCATGACTTGGAACTTTCATGGGTCAAATTTATCATCTTTATCAAGATGAACTTAGATCTCTATGTCCAGCTCTAATTTCTTTCCTGACTTCTAGTCGTACAATTTTGAAGGTGTCATGGTCCCAGTGGAAACCATGCCAGTCTTTAAGACAGAGAATTTGGGATTAAACCCTAGCTCAGGCACATAGTCACTCAAACACTTACTATTTGTATGACTTTGGGCAAGTGATTTCACTTCTGTGGTTCTCAGTTTCTTCCTATATGAGGTCAGTGAGACCTCATTGTTGTATGCCTACGAAATTTGGAATAGTATACTAGTTCCATGCCTGGAAATGAAATTTCTTTAATTTGAACTGTTTTAGGAAGATTTCGAGGTCTTTTCTTGAACTAAATTGCCCAGCATTCAAACTAATGCAGAGTGAAACTCCATTGGGCTGGCTACATTGTTCGAATGCCAAAACATCCACTTGCCAAAAAATATAATTTTATGGAGAACTCACACAGGGCAAGTGCTCACAAGGTGGTTAGAAAAACCAATGCAGGGACACTTAAGAACTTTAAAGTTTGTTGTATGACCTGGGAGAAATTGGCACATGTCTACCCAGCCTGGTATGCCCTCATAAGAAAAGTTGCTCTTCTCTGAGCATAACAAAATTGAAGTAGCTTAGAAGAAATGTGAGATGTGCAGAGTTAAAGAATCCACTCCAATTGTGCATAGGGACTATTTGTGTCCAACCATTGACAAAGCATTCTGAGTTTGTATTAGTCTGATCAGCCACAATGGGACAGACTAACTCAATTGTATCATAATGATGACATTTGGTCCTCTGAGAATGAAGGACAACAACCAATCTTCCTATATAGAATTAGGAGACTGGACTATAACTTTGAAGGTCCTTTCCTGCTCTAAATCTTAGACACTGTAATCACTTGCCTAATGGTTGTTTCAAACTGGATGTCCCATAGTCATCTCAAACTGAGCATATCTAAACAGATCTCTATTTTTTGTCCTCCAAAATATCCTCCAAATCTCCTTTTTTTCTTCTATTCACCCAAGTTTGCAACCTCAATATCATTGACTCTTTACTCTTTTATATCCATCATGTAAAAGAAATTGTCAAGTCTTAACGATTGTACCTTGAAAAGATCTCTTGTATCCACTCCCTTTTCTCTATTCCCACAGCTATCATTCTAGTTCAAGCCTCCTAATTGTAATAGATAGAGCGCTGGACTTGGAATCAGGATAAAGTGAGTCTAAATCTTAGTTCCAATATTTTAAAATCATGTGATACTGGGAAAGTCACTTACTTAAATCCTCAGGGTCTGTTTCCTTGTATATAAAATGAGGGTTATAGTAGAACCTACCTCACAGGGTTGTTGTATGGTTACATGAAATAATAAGTGAAAAAGTACTTTCCAAACTTGAAATTGTATATGAATGGTAGCTATTATTTAAGGCAGCTAGATGGCATGTGGTATTAAAGTGAAAGATTAGGAATCAGAAATTTCCTATAATTTATTTAACTTTTCTCAGGCTTAGTTTCCTTACAAGGGGAATAATAATAGGACCCACCTACGGATTTGACAGGATTGTTATAAGGAGATAATGAGATAACAAGTAAAAAAAGTGATTCACAAAAAATTAAAGTGCTGTATAAATGCAGTAATTATTATTACCTGTAACTCTTAGATTCTCTAGCTTCCTTTAAAGCTCCACTCAAGTATCATCTTCTGTGTGAAGCCTTTTCTGTTTTCCTCAGCTGTGAGCAACATTCCCATTTACCTTGTAGTTATATATGTATGTATATATATGTATGTATAATATTTGTGCAATACACATACACATATACATTTAGCTATACATAGGTATTACATACACATAAAAAACACTTTTGCATTTATGTTTTTACAAATACATTTATGTATGTGTTTTTTATATGTTGTTTCCTTGACAAAATGTGAAAACAGGAACGATTTCATTTTTGTCTTTGTAGCACCCAGTACCAGCACCCAGCATAGTGCCTAACACATAGTAGGTACTTAGTAAATGATTCTTGGTTTATTGATAACTCCAAAGCTTATCAAAATGGAATACTTGAATTGTGGTGCCACAATGAGAAATTATAATATTAGAAGAAAGAATACATTAAAGGAGAAAGAAAACAAGCTTAATTCCAGGTGATGGTGGAACACTAGGTAGTGATATTTGGTGGGTTCTCTAGAGAGAAATGCCAAACAATAAGAGCCATCCCTAAATGGAATTTTCTGTCTTTATATGCAGTCAGCTACATCTCACTGCAGATTTTCAAATAAAGATATATGTTCCTGGGGACTTTTGTTCAGATATAGCCTGAATTAGATGGTCACCTCTGAGATTCCTTTTAATTAGAGGATTCTACATTTCTGAAATTCTTTATCAGTCATCTACCTCTGCTTAAAAGAACAGAATTATAATCCAATTTTTGAAGTTTCAGTATGGAACATACTTTAGAGATGAAGTATATGTATGCTCTTTGAGGGCAGGGATTTTTTAGGAGGCCTTTCTTTGTATTACCAACACTTAGTAAGCACTTAATAAATATTTTTTTATTAACTGACTTGGGATGACAGTTGTCATTTAATTAATAATATTGTCATTTTTTCATTGTGCTGTATAATTTAGTTTGTGTATGTTCATGCGCTTGAATGGCATAGTGGACAAAGGGCCTTGCAGTCAGGAAGGTTTCTATTCAAGTAGTGTGTCTGACATATAACAACTTAACTTCTCAGTAATAAATTTTAGATGAATTGCTTATTTAAATATATGGACAGAATTCCAGAATTTTTTTCACCAGTATTTTCTTATTTGGATGAAATCACAGATTTGTACTAAAACGTTGACTCTCATATAAACTAATTTACATCTATTACCTTGTGTTTTAATGACAACTTAAGCTCTTTAGAGAGCTTGTGTTAGATCCATTATTTTTTTTCCTATGCCTTGATCTGTGCCTCTAGGAGATTCTCAGCAAATAATTATTAATCACTTGATTTGAAATAGAAAAGCATAGTGGATAAGAGGCTCTGAAATGTGAATTGTTAGCTTTAGGGCATTAGATGGCACTGTAAGAGAGGTTTAAAGACACAAAGCTGTGATTTTCTTCCACTATTCATGTGCAAGGCAAACTGGTCTTTTAAATTTAGCATCTAACTCTTTTCTCTACCTCCCCGCAAAATATTATTGTGCTTATTTTATGGAATTTGGAGGAATCTGCTAATTTGAGTAATAGAATGGAAGAATATTTGAATAAGTCACAGTAAGCCCCATGCATTTCCCCAAATTATCTTCTTGAGTTTAAAAATAATCTTTACTATTTACTGAAATGCCAAGGAACAGATCTTTCTGAAACCTTTCCAGGGGAAAAATAGGCAGACCACTCTCATTTAACTGTGTAGGGAACACTTTATTATAGCATTTGGAAAATGCTCCTAAATGATTCTATGATTAATAGGAAGTATTGTTAGGTAGTAGAGAGGTCCACCTTCTTTCTGTCATCTGAGGATCAATAAAGGAAACTGGAAAATGTTTAACCTAGAGAAGAAAAGACTGGTGGTAAGAGAACTACTGATTACTATCTTCAAGTATCTGAAGACTGACATTTTTTGTTTCATTTAGAGTCAGAGGGCAAAATCAGAAACAATGGGTGGAAATCTTAAAGAGGCAAATTAAATTTGAAGTCAGGAAAAACTTACTAATGGTTGGACTTGTCTAAAGGGATGTTGCCTCAGGAAGTGATGAGTTCTCTCTAATTGAAAGTTTTTACAGAGATCCTGGATGATCATATTGTTATATAGAAATTCTTTTTGTAGTATAGATTGGATTATATTGATGCTGAAGTTCTTTCTAGTTCTGATATCTATAATTCTGTACCCTGGGTTCAAAGATGGTGCCCACCAGCAAATCTTGTTCTCTTTTCTTATGGCTTCAGCCACTTTAGGAGAGTTGAATTTATTCTTTGCAGGATCATAGAACCCCCTACATTTTGTTAATTATTTTTGGTGTTGGCCAATCTCAGAGTATTGACTTTAGGAATGTATAATTTTAGTTTGTTTTTCTTAGATCACTAGATCTAAGATCTTCTAAGGAACTCAGATTTCATAGTGTCTGATAACTAGACCCAAACTTCCATATATCATGCTTGTTATAGGTTCTGGTCCAAGGATCACCTACTGTCTCTTCTTAGAGAAAAGATTGTCACTCTTTAGAGATTGTGGGGCTACACTGGTCTAGATGATTTTGTAGGGAATGAATCCCAGTGTATTAGGAAATTAATCAGAAAGAAACCCTAAAGGCCCCCAAAAGAAAAATTACTTACTAATCTAAAGACATGTGGGAATGAGAAGCAGAACTGAGATTAAATCTCAGCTTCTGACTCCAGACGCAGTGCTTTTTCAACTACACATGCAATGCGATGCAAAAGGCAAATCCTGAGACATTCAAGATACTAGAGTTGGAGGCCTTGATGAGTATTGACCAAAGATTCTATGGAGTGGTTCTTAAACTAGGGTCCATGAACTCATTTTTAAATTTTAATTTTATTTAAATTTTAAAATTTTCTGTTTATTTAAAAAACAGAATAAAAAATAAAAATAAAACAAAACAAAACATTGTCATGTGTCCAGGAGAACATAGGGAAGATTCAAAATATATAATATATAATATAAATTACTGATTTACATAATAAAAAGGATTATAATAGTAGAAGAAATTATATTCATGAGGCTCCTTTTCTTTGCTTGCTTGTAGGTTATTCTTTTGTTCTTGGCTGTGTATTGTTTTTGCTTTATTCTTGTTTTCATCTTTCATCCCCCTGTCTTTCCCAAATAGGCTATAGTTAAGAAAATATATATTTATATAACTATATATAGATATGTACATACACACATGTACACTGACCCCCCCAATCCTCTCTGTTCACACACACACATATACATCCACACCCACACACAGTTTCACACAATATAGATACATCTATATACACACATTCATAGAGCAACATGTATGCATAACTACACATACTCAGACACACATATATGTATACATATACATACACTTACATTTACTCATATGTAAACATATAACTAAAACAATATTAGTATGGCTAACATATAATGTAGATTTCTCTTTTGATTTAATCTTAAAGTTTGACTTTGTCTAAGATCAATGATTATTAGCCATAATTTTTTCCTAATAAATTCTACTCCTGATTTTTGTAGTAGTGTTTGTGTGTATTTCTTCTTTTCTCTCCTTGCTAGCTCTTCTGCTTTAATTCTTAAATTCCCTAACTTGTTTTGCTATTACTTAACCATTCCCCACTCATGGATCCCTCCTTTGTCTTTTTCCCCTGTTCTTTGCTTCACCCTCCATCCATCTTTCCCCCCTTATTTATTTCTTTATAGATTTTACAGGGTACTATACCCATCATGGTAAATATGTAGTGTTGCCTATTTAATACATTCCTGATATGAGTAGGTTTTTAGAACTATAAGCCCCCCTCCCTCCTCTAATGCCTCTGTGTCTATTCTTCCTCTGTACCTTATTGTATAATATAATTACTATTTTTACTTTTCATTATGTGGTTTTGCTTTTTAGAGTCAGATAATACTCAACTCTGCAATCTTTCTTTTGACCTACCCACTTGGTGATGTTAATCCTAAATATATAGTATACATTTCAATGTTAAAAACATAAACCATTTGTCCATGTTAAGTTTCTTGAAACTGATCTTTGATATTGGCTTTATATGTTAAATTTTCTATTGAGTTCAGGTTTGATTGAAAAAAAAAAGTTCTGAAAATCTTCAAGTTCATTGAATGTCCATTTTTTTTCATTTGATATTATGGATAATTTTTCTGGATATGTTATTTTTGGCGGCAGGCCTAGTCCTTTTAATTATTGGTACATATGATTCTAGGACCTGTGGTATTTTATTGTGGCTGCTGATAAGACCTATGCAATTCTAATTGTAGTTCCAGTGCATTTGAATTGTTTTTTGTTTTATTTTGTTTTCTTGTTTCTTGAAAAATTTTCTTTTTGTTTTGGGGATTTTGAAATTTGGCAATAATATTCCTATGTGTTTTCCATAAAGTATTTCTATGAGGTGATGATTGGTGGATATTTTCTATTTCTACTTTCCTCTATATTCTATCACTTCAGGATAATTTTCTTTGATTATTTCTTATATTATTGTGTCAAGATTCTTTTTTAGTTTTCATGTAGACAAATTTTTATTATATTTTCTTTTCTTGATCTGTTCTCCAGATCTGTTTTTTTTCAATTTTTTATTTTTTTTATTATTAAAACCTTTTATTTGCAAAACATATGTATGGGTAATTCTTCAACATTAACCCTTGCAAAGCTTTCTGTTACAAATTTCCCCCCCCTACTCCCCACCCTTCCCCTAGGTGGCAGGAAATCCACTACATGTTAATTATGTTAAAATACTTGACAAATCAAATATTTGTATACATATTTCCACGCTTATCATTGTTGTGCAAGAAAAATCATTATCTACAAGAAAAAAAATCAGAGAAAGAAACACAATGCAAGCAAACATCAATAGAGAGCATGAAAATGTTATGTTGTGGTCCACATTTCATATTCCTCTCTCAGGGTGTATATGCTTTCTTCACTGAATACTTTGAACTGGTTTGAAACATTTCATTGTTGAAGAGAGCTATGTCCATCAGAATTGATCATCATATAGTATTGTTGTTGCTGTGTATAATGATCTCATTCTGCTCATCAGATCTGTTTTTTAATAAGATATTTTATTCTGTTCTATTTTTCATTCTTTATATTTTGTTTTGTTATTTCTTGGTCTCTTATGGCTTCATTGGCTTCCTCTTATTTTTCTCTTTAAGACTCTGCATCTCCTTTTCTAGTTGGTTAACTTTTTTTTCCACAACATTTTTGTGTTTTTTGGATGGTTTATATTTTTTAAGCTTTTCTTTGATATCTCTCATTTGATTTTTAAATTCTTTTTTGAGTTCTTCTGTACACTCTGAGCAGGGAGCCATTTAACATTATGTCCTCCTCTGAAGTTAAACCATAGTTTTCCCTGCTCCCATAGCAAGTTTCTATGGTTGAGTTTTTTCTTCTTTGCCAATTCACTTTTTTAAAATGAAAAGTATTACTGTAAGCATCTCTAATTGTGGGGTGGGATGGATGGTGTTTCTAGCTTTACTTCAGTTCTCCTCTCTGACCTGGAACCCTAAACCAAAAAAAAAAAACCTGCAAGTGAGAGCCCCACTGCTTCTTTACTCACTGGTTGTGCTGGTTCCTTTTGGTCCAGGCCTGTGTCTCTGAAGCACAGTTGGGCATTCCTAATCAGCTGAGGTTCCCTCAGTCTTTCCAGATGAAGACCCCTGACTCCTCATACTGTCTAGTTCCTGCTGAGGCTCCAACAAAACTTACCTAGATTCAGGATTCTCCACTTTTTTCTATGGAGCTAGCTGGAGGTATTTGCACTTTACATTGAAGCTTTCAGATTTTCTTGGGTTGTACCAGGAGGACTCCTGTTCTGTCCCAAGTCTTACTTTACTTTACTTACTTACTTACTTACTTTACTTACTTTACTTACTTACTTACTTACTTACTTACTTACTTACTTACTTACTGACCTACTCTGCCATCTTCCCAGAATCCTTCTCTGCTCATTTTTTAAAATAGTTTTTTAATTAATGTATTTTTATATCATCTTATTTATATCAAAAATGTATTTTATATAGTTTTCTTTGGTATTTTTTCCCGTTTCTCCCAGAGAAAGATTTCACATAACAAACAGATTTTTTTAAAAGACAAAACAAACTAAAGAAGAGGTAATCTGAAAACACCTGTGATATAGTAACACGTGGATTTTTCACCACCATGAAAGAATGGGTTAGGAGTAATTTCATATATTTTCTTTCAAGTCATACTTGATATTTATAATTTTGCTATATTCACTCCTGATTTGGGGGTGTGTGTGTGTGTGTGTGTGTGTGTGTTTGTGTGTGTTGTTGTTCTTTCCATTTACATTGTTGCAATCATGTAGATAGTTTTCTTGGTTCTACTTGCCTCACTTTGCAACAGTATACATAGTTATTTCTGTGCTTTGCTATATTTATCACATTCATCCATGAACTTGTTTTTAAAAATATCGTGATAACTGTATTTTAATAAAATAGTTTCCTTTGTATTCCAATGTCTTTTATTTTATGCAAACACATTATTTTGTGAGGTCCATAGGCTTCATTAGACTCCAAAGAGGTCTCCTACTTTTCCAACTCCTGTAAGAGAAACTTACCTGATCTTAAGATTTTGAAGATTTTTTTTCTCCCCAAATCCACCAGGAGAGAAAACAGTGCTAGGAAATGAGGAGTCTTAAAATATTCATGACAGAATTTCATAATATTATGAGGCTTACTAATTGTTTCCTTTATTCCTGTGACTTTGTGTAAATGTCTTACAAACCACACTTTTATAAAAACTACCTTACCAGTTATTTGTGTAAAAGGTGTTAGTAAGCTGTCTTTTGTCTATATAGTGTGTGTCCATACAGGTGCATCTAAATGTGGCTCTAAAAGAGCCAGGAATGAATCTCTTCCACTCTCTCTTTTCCCTGAGAGACTTGGATTCTTGCCAGGAGAGAAGCAAGAAGTTGTCATAGAGTGGTCACTCTTCTCTACTCAGAAAGGGGCCACTGGGTTAGAATTGCATCTTTCCATCCTTTTAATTTTGTTAATTTAAGGGAAATAATTCTTTGATTCATGTATACTCAACATTATTCTCTCTATCTCTGTCTCTTCTCTCTGTCTCACTCTCTGTCTCTGTTTCTGTCTCTCTGTCTCTGTCTGTCTCTGTCTTTGTCTTCTGGCAATTGGGGTTAAGTGACTTGCCCAAGGTCCCACAGCTATTACATATCAAGTATCTGAGACCAAATTTGAATTCAGATTCTCTTGACTTCAGGGTCAGTGGTGGTCTATCCACTGCACCATCCAGCTGCCCCAACATTATTCTTTAATGGAGAAGTTCACCAATCTACATATGCAAAACTTAACTCTTTTCCCATGAAAAGCCAGTTTTACTATGAATACATATAAGAATAAAACAATTATTAAAGCTGACAGCCTCAGAAATGAGAGAAAACATATAGAATATATATAGCAGATCATCAGAGTTAATGAGCTCTTCCACTGAGAGCAAACTATCTTGGCTCAACCAAGAGGTATTATCTCAGGACTCACTCAAGGGGAAATTTCCTGGACTCCTCTAGTGTAGTAAAACTGGGGATAGAGATATGATTTAGGTGCCAACTCTTTAAATGTCTGCTTCTTACCAGAGTCTTTTTCTCTCTTCAAGAACCTAAAAAGAGTCTGGAATGATGTGTCTCTTCTGTCAAAGCTGGTGATCAGAAAATCAGTACCTCTATTATTCCAAACTATCACCAGCTCTTCCTACCCCTCATTCAGGGAGGCAGTGTTGAATTGATACTTCTACTCTGTAACTTTTCTATTTGCCCTAGACTGTGTTGATCAAGGCTGTCCATTTTATCTGGATAATATAATAGAGAATGAAAGTAACATTTTTTTTTCTTAAGACAAAGATGAAGGAGAAGCTAGTTGATATTGTGGATAGAGCACAGGACCTGGAGTCAGGAAGATCTGAATTCAAATTTGGTCTTGACACTTAATCGCTGTGTAACCCTGGACATGTTACTTGACCCTGATTGCCTTGCTGGTCCCCCTCCCCCACAAAAACTCTCAACCCAACATAGGTGAACAATAAATCTAGATTCCTCTGAATATTTATGAACCATTCTAACTCACAGTACAACTTGCTATGGATTCTACCTTCTTCTAGCTATGAAACAGTTTAAAACCTCCTTTTGTTCCCTTAGGTTTGACCTTTCTTTCAATTGACAGTGATAACAAAGGTTTAAACACTGCTGTCAAAGTGTGCAGATTTGACCATGATGTCCCTACTCAGTCAAGTCCAATGGCTTCCTATTGTTTTTAGGATAAAATGTAAAACTCATCTGTTTCTCTGAAACAACCTGGCTCCACCCAGCATCTTCAGGCTGTTAAAAAAGGAAATTGAGTGTCATTAGGAATGGAATAATATTTTCCCCATACTCTTACATTCATACATTCATCTAACCTTCTTTCCCTTTGTTCATGACACTCCTCCCATCATTTTGCCTTTGCACTGCCTATCTCTCATGTCTATAATGCATTTATTTTCTTTTTTGCATTTACTATTGCTCCCTCATCCCTGTCTTCCTGTAAGGTTTGACAAAAACACTACCTTCTGCATGAAGCTCTTCTTGATTCCTTAATTAACTGCTTGTGCCCTACTTCCCATAATATCATATTTCTGTATTTCACTGTTTTGTGTTTGTGTGTATTATGCATACACATTTATGAACTTCATATTTATGTTGCATGTATTTTTATATATGCTTTTTGGAATGAAGCTCATGCAAGTAAGGATCATTTAATTGTACTTGATTACCCAGGGTCTAACATATAATATCAGACACATTATAGGTACTTCATAAATATTTAATTATTGATTGATTCTGTCTATTTTTCTGCTTTGGATGGAAATCATTCCCCACTCCATCTTTTCAGATCTTCAGTCTTCTTCAAAACTATTACTAAGTGTCAACTTGAGTTCCGTGCTTCTAGGGTCTACTTCTTCTCTCCAGATTATATTTACTTGATATGGTTACATTTACTTATGGGTACATATTGGTTATTATCATTGCCTATTAGTTTCTTGAGGACAGAGAACCGAACTACAAAATGACACCACTACCTAGTACAGTGTGACTAATAAATAGTAAGCATTTACATATACATGTTGATTTATTAGTAGGTAACTTCTGGAAGTATCATCTATTCCAATACAAATTATTAAGAGGGTTAGCATTGTTAGATTTGGCTAGTTTGGGGATGCTATCCATACTACAGAACAAGACAAAAGTTACACTTTTATTAAAGTGATTTAAGATCAAATCAGTTTTTGTTCCAGTGGTATAGTGTCTATAGTGTTCCAGTGGTCTAGTGTCGTTATATTGGCTTCAGTGTTATAGCACTGACTAACATTGAGTTTGTAGTTTATTAAAATGCTTTGAGATTTTTAAACATTTTTTTAGCAGATGATGATTTCCATTAATATTTTTACTGATGGTGGAGGCTGAAGAGCTAAGTCCCTCCTCTAGTAACTTCATTATAGGATGAAGGACCTCTTCATTTTTTCTTTTAGAGTTTAATGATATAATGACATTGGCAGCATCCTTGATAACACTTTGTGCCTTGGCTTGAAAAAGAACATCCAGATGCCATAACAATGTGTTTGTCCTTAAAAATATGATTGAGTTAATAAAAATGCTTGAAATATAAAACATTATTTCTTAAGAGTCAGAGAGGAAGCATCAAGAAATAGGCAAGCGAATTTATTTTAGTTCTGTCAAAATGATATTTGAACAATCATGTGGATTTTTATTTCTCCATTTCTGGTTGTCAAAAGCCAAGTTTCAAACACCTAAAGCAAGGATTTCAGTAGACTCAACAACAATGAGGGAAATGAAAAAATATGCCATAAGCCAAAGAGCATGAAAAGATTAAGGAGACAATTTCATTTGTTGAACTCAGTGGTGGTTTTCAATGTTGTCAGGACTAATAAAATTAGTGTGGAATTTTCCTATTGCCTCTTCTAGTCTATGGTTAAATATTTCTTCTAGATTGGAAAATCATGCATGTGTATGAAATACATTTTGGACAAAACTTTAATTTTCAAAGTTTTGGAAGTTGGAGTCAATTTCTTTCATTTCTATAGCTAAAATCCATGTTTACCTTCCCATTTTCAATGACATCACTTTAGTTTAGGATCTTATTCCTTTTTGTGGGTATTTTTTAAGTAACATTCTAACTGATTTCTTTGACTCTGCTTATTCCATTCTGTCAAATACCAGATTAATTTCCCTGAAGCAAAATCTTAATTATCTCATTCCATTGTTTACAAATCATTAATGTTTCCCTATTGTATACTAAATAAAGTTCAAATTTCTTTACCTTGTGTCAAGGTTAAATTGGCTTATGGAAACCATTCCATGGAACATTCTCAGAATTTCTAGTTTCAATCTGATTTACTGTATGAGTCTGTTTCTGGTCATTAATAACTCTGTGCTGAATGAACTTGCCATAACATGGTAGACCTTGAGAAATCCCCTCCTTGATCTCATGGCAGTAACAGGCAGGGAATGGCATTTCATCAGTTAAAATAAGAGATTTTCTTCTGGCTCACTCTTTTGGTTTAATTCTCTCATGTGGCAAACAGTGTAATCTTTGCTTTGACTCTCCTGTGAAAAGAGTGGGGAGTTGTTGGGGAGTTTTTTTCTCTATCCTGAGACTACTCCCAAGCAGAACATGGATTCAACTGGGCCAATTTATCTTTGGAATTATACTGCCCTTTTCTACTTTTTGTTTCCTTTCCTAAAAAGTTGACTAACAATTATTTTTAAGGTGCCAAGTTTGGAGGCTATCTTATGAGTTTAAGAGGTCTAGAGATGCTAAGTCTAATGAGAAGAGGGTGTAATGGGAAGAGCAGTGGGTTGTGGTAGGGACAAGAATGGAAAGATCTGCTGTATCAGAGGATGGCCACTAACCATAGGATTTCCCTAGCTTGTCTTCTTTACCTAAAGTCAAGACCTAGAGCTGTTTAAATGCACTGAACCCCGGTGAAATGAAAACAATTTAGTTAGTGGTCCTGCAAACTATTTTATGTTCTGATGAAGTTTAAGTTTTAGGTTCCATACAAGTGGGTACCCTAGAAAGCATATACAACATTGCTTGTCCAAATAATTCACATATTATTATAGACAGTATTGCTGAAAGGATAATTTTTGAGTATAGTACTTAGAAAGGAAAACATAATATCTAGAAAGAAACATGATTATTAAAAGCCAATATGACTTCATCAAGCAAGATGATGGAAGATCAACCTCACTTTCTCTTTATGTATCTACAGCATGAAAAAATGTTTATTAAAATGTCTCATGCTAACCTTGTATATACAGTGTATACAGTGTAAGATATGGGCTTGGTTTCTCAAAGTTTTCTCACTCATGATCTCTTTTTGCTCAAGAAATTTTATATAATCCTGAATATATAGGTATATAAGATAGGTATACAAATCAAACAATTAATGATAACAAATCATAATTTCATCACCACCACATTCAGTTATGGGATCCATTACCCACAGTTTAAGAAGTTTTGGACTAGAAAATATCACAGCAAAGTCGATTTAGAAGTGGCTAAATGACTGAAACCAAAGATTAGTCATCTTCTTTCCTTTTTCAAATTAACTAAAGGTTTATCTATTTTTCTGTTTTTTTTTTCCCATAGAACAATGCTTAGCTTTGTTTATTATTTCAATAGTTTTCTTATTTTCAATTTTATTAATCTTTCATTTTATTTTCAGCTTTTCAAATTTGGTATTTAATTGGGGTTTTTTAAATTGTTCTTTTTCTAGCTTTTTTAGTTGAATGCCCAATTCATCGAATTGAATGCCCAATTTCTCTATTTTATACAAGTAAGCATCTAGAATTATAAAACTTACCCTAAAAACTGCTTTGACTGCATCCCATAAATTTTGGTATGTTGTCTCATTGTTGTCATTCTCTTGGATGAAATTATTGAGTGTGTCTATGTTTTGTTGTTTCACCCATTCATTCTTTAGGATTAGATTATTTTCTAATTAGGAAGAAGTGTTTTAAATCACTTGTGATTCGGGAAATGCAAATTAAAACAACTCTGAGGTATTAACTCATAACTAACAGAAATGGTGAATGCTGAAGATGCTGTGGGGAAATAGGTAGGCTAATAAATTATTGGTGAAGTTATGAAGTGATCTAATCATTCTGGAGAACAATTTAGAACTATCCCCAAAGAGTTATCAAACAGTGCATATCCTGTGACACAACAATGCCACTATTAGATTTGTACATCAAAGAGACCAAAGAACAAGGAAAATAGGGACGGATTCTGGGAAGGTGGCAGAGTAGGGCAGAAAACTCCAAGCTCACCAGATTTCCTCCACAAACAAAACAAAGTTAAATCTCAAGGCAAACTTTAGATTGGTGAAAAGCACATAAAAATTGAAGAGAACAGTGGTCCTTCTGGAACAACTGGATAAGATCTAAAGAAAGATCCCAGGAGTGAGAGGATGTAAAATATAAACATCCAGGATAGCTCCACTGAAACATTAAGCAATAAGTACTGAGGTTAGCTGGATTCAGAGTTCTTGGTTTGAAGTTCTAGGCCAATAGGAATAACTGAAGTAAAGCCAGAGGCACTATGCCTCCACCCCTTAACTACTCTCACTCTAGAAGAAAAGTGAATATACTTACAAACTCTTATTTTTTTTAAAGAGCAGGCAGAGGAAAAAAGAATCCAAATATATAAAGTTACTATGGGAATAGGTAAGACAGGATTCATCTTCAAAGGAAGATACCAAAGTAAAAATTGTCTCTTCTGTTCCAAAGAGTAATGTTAAATGGTAACCTACCCAAAAAGCATTCCTAGTAGAACTCAAAAAAAACCCCTTTAAAATAAAATGGAAAAGATTGAGAAAAAAAAAACAAAAAAGGTTACAGAAAGAAAGTTATCCACCTAGAAAAGGAGATCCACTGTCCTTTAAAAAATAATAGTTTTTTGTCAAAATATTTGCAAAGAGAGCTTTTAACATTCATCCTTATAAAGACTTGTCTTCCAAATTTTTTTCCCTCTCTTTCCCCACCCATTCCCCTAAACAGCAAGTAATCTATGTTAAACACGTAAAATTCCTTTACATTTGTCATGATGCATAAGAAAAATCAGATCAAAAAGAAAAAAAATCAAAAGCAAGCAAACAACAACAAAAAGGTGAAAAAACTATGTTGTGATTCACATTTCGTCCCAACAGTCTTCTTTCTGGATACAGATGGTTCTCTCCATCAATCAAAATTGGCTTGAATTATCTCACTGTTGAAAAGAGCCATGTCTGTCAGAATTGCTCATCATATAATCTTGTTTTTGCTCTGTACAATGTTCTCTTAGCATCAGTTCATGGAAATCTCTCCAGGTTTTTCTGAAGTCATTCTGCTGATTGTTACTTAGAGAACTATAATATTCCACAACATCCATATATCATAAGTTATTCAGCCATTTCCAAACTGATGGCTATCCACTCAGTTTCCAATTCCTTGCCAATACAAAAAGGCTGCTACAAAAATACATGTGGGTTCTTTCCCTTTTTTATGATCTCTTTTGGATATAGGCTCAGTAGAGACACTGTGTATCAAATGATATGCACAGTTTGATAGCCCTTTGGACATAGTTCCAAATTACTCTCCAGAATGGTTGGATCAGCTCAAAATTCCACCAGCAATGTATTAGTGTCCCCATTTTCCCATATCCCCTCCAATATGATATACTTTCTTAACGAAGAAAATATCTTTGGAAATTAAAAATTGACAAGGGAAAGCCAGTGAAATGATAAAAAAATATAAAAAATGAAAAAACAGGGAGAAAATGAGATATCTCATAAGAAAAACAATAGATCTGTAGAACAGATCAAAAAGAGAAAACATAAGAATATTTGGGCTACTTGAAATCTATGGCCCCCCAACAAAGAACCTGAATATAATACCAAGAAATAATTTTTAAAAATTGTCCTGAAGTGATAGAATAAAAAAGGAAAGTAGGAATAGAAAATAAATCCAACAATCATCATCTCAAAGAGATGGTATAAGAAAAACATGCAGGAATATTATTTTTAAATTTCAACATTCCCAGATCAAAAAGAAAATTTTATGAGGAATAATAACAACAACTACAACAACAGCAAGAACAGCACAATTCAAATATGCTGGAGCTATAAGTAGAATTGCACAATATCTATCAGTAATTATCATAAAATGCTATAGGCCCTGGATTACTATATGTTGACAATCAAAAGAATTAGGGTTGTGGCTGAAAATATTATATCCAGAAAAATAAAGTACAGTATTAAATGAAAAACAATGGACATTCAATGAACTGTCAAATTTTCAGGATTTTGTAGCAAACAAATCTGAAGTAAATAGAAAATTTAACATACAAGAACCAACATCAAAGACTAATTTCAAGAGACTCAATAAGGATAAACTATTTATTATGAAATAATAAGTAAGAAAAATGGCTTCAGGAAAAACCTGAGAACTATACATATATATATATATATCAGTTCATATATATATGTATATATATGAACTGATGCAAAATGAAGTGAGCAAATCATGGTACACAATAACAGAAATGTATGAAAAAATTAGCTACTCTGGTCAATATAATAATCCAAGGAAATTTGGATTACTCATGATGAAAATCCATCTCTGGATAAATTAATGATAAGTGAAAATTTAATTATCATTTTCCCCACTCTTTATTTTTCTTATTTTCTGTGACATGGATAATACAGAAATGTTTTGTATGATTTCACATGTATAATAATTGTAATATTTACTTTCTCATTATGTGGGGTAGGAACTGGAAAGAGGGCAAGGACTTGGAACTGCAAGTTAAAAAAAACCTCTCAAAAATAAATAAATAAATATCAAATAAAAAAAAAAACTTATTTTTTTGAAAATCAAAAGATCTAGGCATAATTAGAAACCTTGGCAGAAGTAAGGAAGACATGAGTTCAAATTTGGCTTCAGACCACCACCAACTATGTGACCTTGAGTAAGTCTCAGTCACTGTCGGTCTCAGTTAAAAATGGAAAAATAATAGTTCCTACTTCTTAGAGTTGTTGGGAGGATAAAATAAGATAGTATTTGTAAATCATTTTGAAAATTTTAAAATAATATGTTTGTTAATGCTATTATTTTTGTTATATATTTGCCTATATGTACACACATACACATATGCGTATAGAGCTGAATATCTATAATGTCACTTGATACAACAATTCTACGAGATAAGTACTGAGAGAATATGGTAAAGTGGAAAGAACATAGGATCTAGACTCAGGATTCCAGACTTCATTTGATAAAATTTCTCATACAAAATAGAAAGATGTGCTTTAAAGCATATATAGGATGTTTTAGAACTATCTTAATGAATGGACCCAAAGAGATGTCATTAATGACTTGAGAACAACTTAGAGGGATATTTTTAAGGGAATGCCACAAACTCCCATCCTAGTCCCTATGCTGTTTAATGTTCTTATTAGTGAATTAGATGATACCATAGAAGTTATACTTATATTTGTAGGTGACAAGAAACTAGAAAGAATAATTAATATGAGAAAACTGTTGATAGTGAAAAGAAGACTTGGGGTATAATATTGTCTTTGACAATTATTACCTTTGGAACTTTGGGGTGAATGTGGGGGTCAGTTAACCTTTCATGCCTTCAGTTTTTTAATTTACAAATAAAATGGTTATACTAGATAAGCTCTAAGGTGCTTTCCAACTCTAGATCTAAGATGTTGTGTTCCTGTAGAATGGCAAAATCAGAACATGACATGATCTTGACAAGTTAGAGTATTGGGCTGAATCGAATAAGATAAAATTTAACATATAAAGTTCAATATGTAATTTGAAGAAATCATCTTCATAAATAAAACATAAAGAAAAAATGATAAAGTAAATCTTCTACTGGAAAATAAAAAAAAAAAAACCTGTGAGTTTAAGATTATAGTCTCACTTTGAGTCATTAGGGTGTCATGGAAGCCAAAATGGAAAACATGATTTTAGATTGCAATAAGGGAAGCAGTGTCCCAGAATGAGTCAGATAATGATTCTATAATGCTCTTATAGCTCACACCACATCTGGAGTATTGGGTTCACTTTTAAACATCATACTTTAGGAAGGAAATATACTGGAATGAATCCAAAAAGTCATTATTATGGAGAATGAATTGGAAAATATAGATATTATGTGAGAATCATGAAAAGAAAGTGAGAATATTTAATCTGGAGAAGACTTTGGAGGACATAATAGTTACATATAAGTAATTTAAAAGTCACCATATAGAAGAGTGTTTAGTTTTGTTCTAATTTGTCCCAAAAGATGAGGAGTCAAAGAATTAGGAACAATGAGTGAAAATTTCAAAGAGGAAAATTTAGTTTTAATGTCAGAACAAACTTTCTACAAACTTCTTACCTATGGAAACCACCCCTATTGGAATAGGTTGCTTTGGGAAGTATTGGGTTCCAAGCTGGTGGTTTGAAAGCAAATTCTGCATTGCAATTCATTAGAGGAGATTGTTGTTGGTTTAAGTGGACTAAATGTTTTTGAAGTCCTTTTAACATCTGAGGTTATGGAATTTGGGAAATTTGGGTTCCAATATTAGTTATGTGGTCTTAAACAAATCACACCATGTCTCTGATGTTCAGTTTTCTATAAAATAAGGATGCAGTCTATGGCCTAGAACCAAGATCTGGGTTTCTATAGACCAGTTATAATTTTGCAGAACCTTTTCACAAATAACTCTTTGGTTCATGTCCCCACTAAATGTGTCTCTTGGTAAAAAGAGACAAATCCAAATAACAGATTAATTAAAAATAAAAGGAATTTAATGAAATGGATTAGCAAGCCAATAACAGAGAAGTGAATCAAATAATTAAAATCTTTGGCATTAATTTCTAAATGACCTCCACCTTATCCAGCAATCCAGTCCCCTGGAAATACTTGTCTCAGATCTCAATTAGTCTTGCTATTTTTCCCAATATAGTAGTGACACATAATTTCACTCATGGAAAGCTATTAAGAAAACCAAGCATGTGTTAGACTAGGGGTTCTTAAACTTTTTTTCTTTGCATTTTGGAACCCTTTGAAAGTCTGGTGAAAACACTGGACTTCTCAGAACAGTGCTGTTAAAAGCTTAAAATAAATTATATGGGATCACAGGGGAAACCAATTATATTTCAATACAATTATCAAAATGTTAAAAACAAAAACAAATTCACAGATCCCAACTTATGGAACTCTGCATAAGTCCATAAGGCTACTGAGACATCTTACAATTTTGAGATTGGGTGATTATTTTCAACATGCTGTATATCTTTGATGTTCAGGTTTTTTATTTCTGCTCAAGTATCTACCCTTTTCCATTAATCTTTCCAAAGCTGCCAAATTAATTGGCCTGAGGAAGAAGTCTAACCAAGACATTATTTTCTGAATTATTTTTCAGTCATATCTACCTCTTCATGATACCACTTTGGATTTTCTTGCCAAACAGACTGGAATGGTTTGCCATTTCCTTCTCTAGTTAACTTTATAGATGCAGAATTGGAGGAAAAAAAGGTTAAATGACTTGCCCAGGTTGACAAAGTTAATAAGTGTCTAAGTCCAGATTTGAACTCAGGAAGATTAGTCTTCATGTCTTCAGGCTGGTGCTTTATCCACTGTGCCTCTTCGTTGTCTTAATCAGGACATTTCTTCAACAAAAGCTCTCAGGACACAATCAGCCATGCATACAAGATATAAAGGGGCAGATTTTGGCTTAAAGTAAGGAAAAAATTTCCTAATAATTAAAGCTGCCCAGGATGATTTCAGAAAAGCCTGGAAAAACTTCTATGAATTGATGCTAAGTGAAGTGAGTAGAACCAAGAAAACATTGTACACAGCAACTACAAGATGATATGATGATCAATTCTGATGGACATGGCTCTTTTCAATAATGAGGTGATTCAGGAGAGAGTCATATACATACTGAAAGAGGAGTGTGGGGACATAGTATTTTAACCTTTTTTGTGGTTGTTTGCTTGCTTTTTTTTTCTTTCTCATTTTTGTCCTTTTTGATCTGATTTTTCTTGGGCAGCATGATAAATGTGGAAATATATATAGAAGAATTGCACATGTTTAACATATATTGGATTGCTTGCTATCTAGGGGAGGGAGTGGGAGGAAGGGAAAAATTTAGAACACAAGGTTTTTCAAGGGTAAATGTTGAAAACTATCTTTGCATATATTTTGAAAATAAAAAGCCATTATTAAAATAATTAAAACTGCCCTAAAGTAGAATGATTTGCCCAGGGAAGTAGTGAATTAACCCTCACTGAATATCTTTAAGTAGAGGATGTGTCAGAATACTGCTCTAAAATGGATTCAGAATTTTCTTCTGCACTGACCTTCTGCATTGCTATAATTCTAGGTTTATAATGAAAAAAAAGCATGGTACCTAGAGTCAAGAGTTCTGAACCCAGTTTTACCACTAGTTTTTTTAAACAATGGACAAATCACTCCACTCTCATCTCTAAGACCTCAGTATACTCATCTGCAAGGTGAGGAGAATTAGACCAGATAATCTCTAAGATCTTTCGAAGCCTTATGATTCTTTTTTTTGCTAGATAGGATAAATTATATGACAAATACAGTACATGTATACATATCTATACAGTTATCTTACTGCACAAGAAACATCAGATCTAGAAAGAGAAGAAGAAAAAAACAACCTAAGAAGGAAAACAAAATGCATAGAAATATTCACAGAAAGCGTTAAAATGCTGCGTTGTGGTTCATTCTCAGTTCCCACAGGCCTCTCTCTGGATGTATATGACTATCTTCATCGCAGAACAACTGGTTTGAATCACATCATTGTTGAAGAGAACCATGTCCATCAAAATTGATCATCATATAGTCTTGTTGCTGTGTATAATGTTCTCCTGGTTCTGCTGATTTCACTCAGCATCAGTTCATGCAATTCTCTCCAATCTTCTCTGAAATCCTCCTGTTGGTCATTTCTTACAGAATAATAATATTCCATAACATTCATATACCATAATTTATTCAGCCATTCTCCAATTGATGGGCATCTTTTCAATTTCCAGTTTCTTGCCACTACAAATAGGGCTGCCACAAACATTTTTGCACATCTTGGTCCCTTTCCCTCCTTTAAAATCTCTTTGGGATATAGGCCCAGTAGAAACACTGCTGGGTCAAATGGTATGCACTGTTTGATAACTTTTTGAGCATAGCTCCAAATTGCTCTCCAGAATGGTTGGATCCATTCACAGTGCCACCAACAATGTATCAGTGTCCCAGTTTTCCCACATCCCCTCCAACAGTTATCATTATCATTTCCTGTCATTTTAGCCAATCTGACAGGTGTGTAGTGGTATCTCAGAGTTGTCTTAATTTGCATTTCTCTGATCAATAGTGACTTGGAGCACCTTTTCATGTGACCGGAAATAGTTTCAATTTCTTCGTCTGAAAATTGTCTGTTCATATCTTTTGACCATTTGTCAATTGGAGAATGAAGCCTTATGATTCTTTTTTTTTGTTTTGTTTTTGTTTTTGTTTTTGTTTTTGTTTTTGCTTTTTGCTGAGGCAATTGGGGTTAAGTGACTTGCCCAGGGTCACACAGCTAGGAAGTGTCTGAGACCAGATTTGAACTCAGGTCCTCCTGACTTCAGGGCTGGTGCTCTAACCACTGCGCCACCTACCTGCCCCCAAGCCTTATGATTCTATATGTAATTTGCCATTCTTGTTGTTTACTTTCACACAAAATATTTAATACCCTGAGAAAAAGTATTTTGTGATTTTTATGGATCTAAACAAAGAGAAGAAAAAATAAATTTCTCAAAATATGACCATGGAATGGAATAACAAACATGAAAAATGTGGAATTAGCTCAGAAACCTAGGGAGTTTTGCAAGAACCTGATGTAATGAGCTCAAATGACTGGTTTCATCTCACAGTATTTCCCCCAAGATGCTAATGCTTTAGCTCTCTCTGTAAATGTTATGCGTGGCTCTGTCACTAGCTGGATGTTTGTGTTCAGATGATATACTAATATATGTTTCCTCCCAAATTTAATGGGATTCTATTTTAGTTATGCTCCCCTTTGAAATAGGTATTGCCAAATATTCATAGGAATATGACATCTTGTTATATAAGAAAAATAGTCAACCCATCAAAAATATAGAAGAAAAACAGTTAAGGGTCATTTCTCAGACTATGGCATTCATTAGGAATATTCTCAGAGTCTAGCAGCTGGGAATTATGCCTCTAAAGGACCTGAGAAAAGGCAAAGCTATTCAATGTTGTTTCCATTTTTGTTGTTACCAGAAAGGTCAAAAATGAGCTCCAATAACTCTTAGGACAGGCAGAATCTGAAATAGATGAACAAAAAATGCAGCATAAGATAGAATGATTCCAAGAATTTTTGGAGAAACCAGATGTGTTCCAGTCTGCTGGGTCTTGAAGCAACTTTGGCATTGAGATAGAATCCTCATGGAGTCCCTTGTGATGATTTTAGAGCATTTGTAGAAGGCTCTGCAGGTGCCCCAAATTTAGAAAAGGACGAATAGCAATGTGTATTCTTATGAAAGGGAGAAAGGACTTTAAGCCTGTTTTCCACAGAGACTTCTGATTTCAGTAATACTATGGAAGGAAGGACCAGATCTTATCAACAAGAATCAATTTGCAAGTACTTAGGAGATCACAGAATATTGGGTGAAAATAAAATGGTTTTAGGAGGAATCAATAACACTAGAGAAAACTATTTTCCATCTGTGTCAGGGCAGTGATGGAAATAGAAGACATACTGCAATTATATTTTTAAAATATTAATTTACTTTATTTTTAATTTATTAAACAATACAAGCATGTTTGTAACAGTGTAATAAAAATTAATTATATTGACTGGTGAGTTTTTGATTAATTTTTTTACTCAAGTTCTTCAAATGCTTGATTTTATATATATATATATATATATATATATATATATATATCATTTAAACAGAGAGAAGTTCATCAGTATAGTATGTCAATTTCATTTTAGAGTATGATTGCCCAGGTTCTGGACAATGAACAATGCTCTCCAACTCTGCCAGTCACCAATGGAGTGAAACAATGTTGTGTGCTTGTTTCCATGATTTTAGCATGATTTAAGGCATGATGTCAAATGCCTTCAATGAGGGCAAACATGACATCAAGGTCAGCTCCCACAATGATGATAAGTTATTCAACTTGAAAAGGCTATGAGCCAAATCTACAGTTGAGGGAGTGTTGGTTCAGAATTTTTTATTTGCACGTGATTGTGTCTGAAGCTGAGATTCAAAGTGTTTTGCTCCTTGTGCTAATTTTGGTCGAACAATTAACCTTCTGCATTGTTATAATTCTAGGTTTATAGTGAAAAAAAGACATGGTACCTAGAGTCAAGAGTTCTGAACCCAGTTCTACCACTAGCTTTTTTAAACAATGGACAAATCACTCCACTCTCATCACTAAGATCTCAGTAAATACAGAAAGCATGTTGTCTAGATTGTCTTATGGTGTTCTACTTAGATATTTCCTACCCCTTCCTAACTTTTGAATCATGTTCAATTTGTTTCAGTCTCCCTGCTAGATATGAACATATAAAATAACATAGTTATTTGTACTAGGGAATTAATAGTTGGTAATGATTTAACAAAGACATTGGAAAACATGGATTAAAAAAAAAGAAATGAGAAAGACCAAAGAATGGTGGGCCACATAGAAGTCTCATACCACTGCATCATGAGTACTTTCTTTGAGAAATGAATCATCAGTAGGAGTTGTTACGTAACTTAACTTCTATAAGTTATATAAGTTACAAGTTAAGTTAGATCTCATTAGTATACCAAAAAATGATACAGAGAACACCAACTACTGATCTATGTATTTTCTTTTCCATTTATACAAATTTCATAATAAATTCAAAATAAAAATAGAAAATAATCTATGTGTATTGTGGACATTGCATCTTCAAATAAAGTATTGGGGAATGGATAGGTTTTTGTTAGTGAAATTCTATAGTAGATCACTTATTTATTATCCTATGATTAAATAAAAGCTGTACTTATTTATTATTTTAAAAAGCATTTGAACTGATAATGTGAAATGTTTAAAAGCTCTTATCCAACAATATGACTCATTTTTAAATCAAAATTAAGAGTCCTTGGGAGATATGATGGAGATAATCTTTAATAATTCTTTGATCATAAGTATCCAGCAAAATATAAAATAGAAAAATGTGTAAAATAAAGATATCTATATGTTATTTAAATATATAGCTGTGTTTCATGAATGGAATAGGTAAATATGATTTGAATACTAGCCAACTTCTTTGGAGAGAAAAGAAATAAAGTATTCTCTCTGGGAAGTCTGGCAATAGGATAAGATCCCAGGACAAATATTCTCTGAGAGTGTTATTGGATTAGAATTATATCTATCTACTATACATGAAATATCTGTTGAATTTTCAGGTACAAGTCTTTCAAGAGGAAAACCATTTTTTCTATTAACTTCTAAGAAAGATGGTGACCCTTAACTTATATTTGTCAACAAATTAATAAATTACACAAAAAGCATCATATTAAAGAGTGAATAAACTCATTATCCAAGAAAAAAGTCAACAGAAAGTTATATAATGTAATGAGGAAGTTATATAATGTAATATAATAATATAATATAAAATAACATAGAAGGAACATGAGCTATTGAGCTGGGAGTGAGATAAGATCTCATCTCAGACCAGAAGATAGCATCAGATCTTATCTAGGAGAATGTTCTTTCTACAGAATCTTTAGGAAGTCAAACTGAAAATCAAGTATGTTTCTTTTACATATCTTCAGTTTTCTCTTTCATGGCCACAGAATTCTTTGTCCATTCGTGTCTAAAAAGAAGCTCTGGAACCAGCTTAGTAAGTCCCTAAGTCATCAGTAAGCATGTCCCCCCCTATTGCAATATGATGTTCTGGGCTGTACCTCTGCATCCTGCATCCTGGGAGATGATTTATATTTTCGATTGAAAAAAAGTGTTCTCCATAATGGTAGAATAGATTCAGTACAGAGCCCATATTGAGCCCATCTATGTGAAGATATCCCCCAGGAGCTCTTGATTGCTAATGACATCATTCTGGCTCTCTTTAGAATCTCTTAGAACCCCATCTATGTTTCAGAAACTTGTAGCCTGAATTCCTTCACTATGCCTTTGTAAAGATGACTATAAACTAGCATAAGTTTTTTTCCCGTGAGGCAACTGGGGTTAAATGATTTGCCCTGGGCAAGTCATACAGCTAGGAAGTGTTAAGTGTCTGAGGTCAAATTTGACTCAGGTCTTCCTGACTTCAGGGCTGGTACTCTATCCACTGTACCACCTAGCTGCCCCTAGCCTATGTTTCTTGAGCCCCCAACCTTCTATATTTTAAAACAGTTATTCTCCCACATAAAGAAGGAAATTAACTGAGGTTTTTCTTCCTCTCATTTAGTACAATATTCAAAATGTAAAAATTTTCATAATGTTTTATATCTTTGTCAAATTAATTCAGTCCTCATTTTACTGGCTTTCTTATTTTTTTCCCAAACTATTCTGTTAAGAACTATACATACATTATATATTGGAATGCACTTAAATAGCAAATTTGAAAATAAAAAATGCAATATCAAAACTTCCCAGTGAATGGTATAAATATAACATAGACAAAATTAATGATTTTTGGAAAACATATCTGTAGCCTTATTATTAATATTTTATTTAACTTTTTTGTATTGATTGACTTTAGTGGTAACATTCTTTACTTTTCCTTTCCTGTCTTAATTTCTCTATGATTTGGATATCAGGACCAAATTTATTTCATAGAACAGGGTTGATAAGATGCTTTTTTTCATCATTTTTCTTAATTTCATTATTTTGGTTTAACAGAAAATATTTGTTATTTTACTTGATATAAACAACTTATAAATTCATCTGAACCAAAAGTATGTTTTTCCCTTTATGAATTCATTTATGATTTCCTTGATTTTTCTGGAGATTGGAATGTTTCATTCTTTTTTTTTTATTAATACTTTTTATTTGCAAAACATATGTATGGGTAATTCCTAAACATTAACCCTTACAAAGCTTTCTGTTACAAATTTTCCCCCCCTACTCTCCACCCCTCCCCTAGATGGCAGGATATCCACTACATGGTAATTATGTTAGAATACTTAAGAAATGAATATATGTATAGTTATTGCCACACATCATTTTTTTGTGCAGGAGAAATCGTATCTACAAGAAAGAATAATCCGATAAAGGAAACACAATGCAAGCAAACCTCAATAGAGAACATGAAAATGTTATGTTGTGGTCCACATTTCTCATCCCTTTCTCTGGTGTATATGGCTCTCTTCACTGAACAATTGGAACTGGTTTGAAGCATTTCATTGTTGAAGAGAGTCATGTCCATTAGAACTGATCTTCATATAGTATTGTTGTTGCCGTGAATAATGATCTCCTGGTTCTGCTCACTTTACTGAGCATCAGTTCATGCAAGTCTCTCCAGGCCTCTCTGAAATCGTCCTGCTGGTCATTTCTTACAGAGCACTAATATTCCATAGCATTCATATACCATAATTTATTCAGCCACTCTCCAACTGATGGGCATCCATTCAGTTTCCAGTTTCTAGCCACTACAAAAAGGGCTGCCACAAACATTCTTCCACATGTGGAGTCCCTTTCCTTCCTTTATAATTTCTTTGGGGTATAAGCCCAATAGAAACACTGCTGGGTCAAAGGGTATGCATAGTTTGATAACTTTTTGAGCATAGCTCCAAATTGCTCTCCAGAATGGCTGTATCCATTCACAGCTCCACCAACAATGCATCAGTGTCCCAGTCTTCCCACATCCCCTCCAACATTCATCTTTATCTTCTCCTGTCATTTTAGCCAATCTAACAGGTGTGTAGTGGTACCTCAGAGTTGTCTTAATTTGCATTTCTCTGATCAATAGTGATTTGGAGCATCTTTTCATATGATTATAAAGTTTTAATTTCATCATCTGAAAATTGTCTGTTCATATCCTTTGACCATTTATCAATTGGAGAATGGCTTGAATTCTTATAAATATGAGACAATTCTCTATATATCTTAGAGATGAGACCTTTATCAGAACCCTTAAATGTAAAGATGATTTCCCAATTTGATGCTTCCCTCCTAAACTTGTCTGCATTAGTTTTGTTTGTACAGAAACTTTTTAACTTAATATAATCAAAATTATCTATCTGGTGTTCAATTAAGAGTTCCAGATCTTCTTTGGACATAAATTTATTCCATCTCCACAGTTCTGAGAGGTAAACTATCCTATGTTCCTCTAATTTGGTTATAATACCACTCTTTATATCTAGATCATGAACCCATTAGATCTTATCTTGGTGTGCAGTGTTAGGTGTGGGTCCAGCCTTAATTTCTTCCACTCTAATTTCCATTTTTCCCAGCAGTTTTTGCCGAATAACGAGTACTTATCCCAAAAGCTGGAGTCTTTGGGTTTATCAAACACTAAATTGCTAACGTTATTAGCTAGCTTGTCCTGATATCCTATCCTATGCCACTGATTGACTGCTCTATTTCTCAGCCAGTACCAAATGGTTTTGATGACCGCTGCTTTATAATATAGTTTTAGATCTGGTACAGCAAGGCCACCTTCATCTGCCTTTTTTTCATTAATTCCCTTGAAATTCTTGACCTTTTGTTCTTCCAAATGAACTTTCCTACTATTTTTTCTAGATCTGTAAAATAATTTCTTGGGAGTTTGATTGGTATGGCACTAAATAAGTAAATTAGTTTGGGTAGTATTGTCATTTTTATTATATTCGCTCGGCCTACCCATGAGCACTTAATATTTTTCCAATTGACTAGGTCTGATTTTATTTGTGTGGAAAGTGTTTTGTAGTTTAGTTCGTATAGTTTCTGACATTTTCTTGGCAGATAGATTCCCAAATATTTTATGCTATCATCCGTTATTCTGAATGGAATTTCTTTTTGTATCTCTTGCTGCTGAACTTTGTTGGTAATATATAAAATGCTGATGATTTATGTGGATTTATTTTGAATCCTGCCACTTTGCTAAAGTTGTGAATTGTTTCTAGTAGTTTTTTAGTTGAGTCTCTAGGGTTCTCTAAGTATATCATCATGTCATCTGCAAAGAGTGATAATTTGGTTTCTTCATTACCTACTCTAATTCCTTTTATCTCTTTTTCTTCTTTTATTGCCAAAGCTAACATTTCTAATACAATATTAAATATTAATGGTGATAGTGGGCAGCCTTGTTTCACTCCTGATCTTATTGGGAATGGTTCTAGTTTGTCTCCATTACATATGATGCTTGCTGATGGTTTTAAGTAGAGGCTACTAATGGAATGTTTCATTCTTTATTTCTGAATTTGTTAATTATATATCTGTGTTTGGTGAATATTCACTCATTTTATCTATCAATTTTTGGTGTTGTAATTTTGAAATTATTTTAATTTCCTTTCTGTTCATTATTAATTCCCTGACAATTCTTCTTTATATACTGGAAGAGATTATTAGAGGTTTCTAGTTCAAATATTATTTTAGAGAAGAAGAATCCAAGACTAAGGGAATTTATGTAAGTTGCACACAGGAACTAATCCTCAGAGGCAAGATTTGAACTCAGCTTTTTTTTTTTTTTACTTCAGAACCAGTGCTCTTCCTAATGTACTACACTGTCCTTTTTAAAAATAAAATTAATTAATAATTAATTAGTTTGAATTTTATTTTTTTAAACCAGTTCTTTATTTGAAGGAATCTTTTCAATTTTATTTATTACTATTTTGATTTTCACAATGTATACTTTTATTTTCCTATCAGGATTATTAGTTTGTTGGTATCTAGTTTTTTTTTAGCTGCATACTCAATTAATTAGTTACTTCATTATTCATCTTTTTTTAAAAAAATGTTCAGATATATACATTTCCCATTAGGGACTGATTTTATTTGAATCTCACAAATTTTGACATGCTGTATCAATGTTATCATTTTATTTAGTTTCACTATTGCTTATAGGATTTGTTCTCTGAGCCACCTGTTTTTTAGGATGAAATAATTTAGGGGTCATTTAAATTGTTTATTTTGTTCATATTTTTCACACTGATAACATTTTTTATTATTGCAATAAGACCTGTAAAGAATACATTTAATATTTCTGACTTTCAATATTTAATTATGACTTGTCTATGATAGCTCTTTATATGCTCAATTTCTTTAAAAGTGGCATAGTTTATACTCCTTAAGAAAAAGATTTCCACCAACGGATTTTCATTTTAAATTTTGCTAATATTTTTGTCAAAGGCATTAGATCCATATTTTCACTCTTTTTAAACTTTATGATTTAAATGTGTTGCTTGAATGCAATTATTCACTGCTTTTGTTTTTTATGGGTGATTTTATTCCATTAACTTTTTATTCAATTCACTTCAACTCAGGCATTTAAGTGCTTAGTATATGACAGGCACTGTACTAAAACCATATGTATATAAGGTTAAAATAGAAACACTTTGTCCTCAGAGCTTATAATATTGTGTGGGTTAGATATAATATTTACATAGCTGAGTAGGTGCAATATGATTTGATGATGGAAAGGCTGTGAACACCTACAGAGACCAACAAAGACTTTATATAAATGATGGCACATAACCTGGATCTTGAAGAAAGCTATGAATCCTAAGGGGTGTAGTTGCTGAGGAAATGTATCCCAAGTATGTAGGCAATCTGTGAAAAGTCTTAGACGTGGGAGACAACATATTAAATTTAGGAAACAGAAAGAAAGTCAATTGGCTAGGATTTAAAGTGTGGACAGGAGAATAATGTGAAATAAATATGGAAAGACCTCTCCTAAGCAATCTCTTCTTCCAGACCAGGAGAGATCAATCTTTCCTAGAAAATGGGTGTATCCTGTCAAACTATAAAATCCAGAAGAATCTATTCTGCACTTAGTCCTTTGTCTCAGGGATGTGATGCAGATTTTTTGAGAAGACCTTGACTAGTAAAATCATCACACTTCAAGTGGAACTCAGTAACACCATTAAGAATGTCAAGGCAAAGATCTAGGACAAAGGAAACATTGCCTCAGATCATCAGAAGTTGGTCTTTTCTGGTAAGCAGTTGGAAGATGAGCAGAAAGACTCCACCCTGTATTTGATTCTGTGGGGAGGTATCTAAATTCCCCCAAGTATTTTTCAGATGTCTGAGTAATTTCATTTTACTTTTCTTTCGACAAAGTTATTGAATTCTTCTCCTTCTCTCAATTAGACTTTAAAATGTTTTAAATGACTCATTGAGGAGCTTCTTGAACAGGGGAATAATTTAAGAATATTAATTTGACAGTTGTATCAAACATATAAAATGAGTTTTGATCATGTCAGTTTCTTAATAGGGAAGAAATATATGAAACTTCATGTCCAAAGGCTTGATTCCCTTCCCATCATACACAGAGACTATACATAATGACTGGAAATCTGGGAAACAAATCCATTTATATAACTATATAGCAAACAGAAATTAGAGAAGTTATGCA
Organism: Myrmecobius fasciatus; assembly: GCA_023553655.1. Lineage (NCBI taxonomy): Eukaryota > Metazoa > Chordata > Mammalia > Dasyuromorphia > Myrmecobiidae > Myrmecobius > Myrmecobius fasciatus. Next base: position 212,144 of record JAJPUD010001833.1, read on the forward strand.
AATGGGAATATACCACACAATATACAAAGCAAATGAAATCTTTGTTTAGGGATAAGAGTTCATACCATGGAAAATGTCCCAGATCTCATCCAAGTAGATATTTCCCAAAGTTTCCAGTGTGGCAAATTGGGGATAGGTACATGATAAAACCATTAGTTCATCTCCATGTCAACTTCTTCCCACAGTCTCTCTCTCTCTCTCTCTCTCTCTTTCTTTCTCTCTCTCTCTCTCTCCCTTCAGAGACCTTTCCCTGAAGATACTCTGGATCCATATATCTTCTTTCTTCAGGCTGGGAGTGGAAAACTTTTCTTCCAATTTCTTGTTAATACAGTCATGGAACATTAAACATGGAGCACAACTTATCAAATGCATCTTCAATGCAACACTGAACACTCCACCAACAAGAATAGAGTCATGTAAGACTCTTATTCTCTCTATAAGCCTCTATAGTTTCTATAAGACTGAGTTCCTGGTTTCACATTCTCTCCCTTAAAAGTACATAAGCTCTTTGAAGGTAGAGACAATTTCTTTTTTATCTTTGAAAACTTAGTGCCTAACACAGTGCCTGGCACAGATTAGCAGCTAAATTATGTTTGATTGATTGACTTCTTTACATGTTTTATGTCAGTCCTTAAAAATATCTGTGAAGTAAATGGCATACTACATCCATTTTATAGGTGAGCAAACTGAGTCTCTGAGACATCAAGAGACTTAACTAAAGCCATTCATTTAGGAAGTGGCAGAGCCAAGGTTTGAGCCTTCTCACTCCCATTCCAATCCAGTTTACTACAATGCCTAGTACATAGTATAGACTTAATAAATGTTTATTGAATTGAATTGAATTGATCCATCTCGAGATGTCAAACTACACTGCAGGTGTCAAACACTCCCAATTGCCTCCCTTAACCAGAGTAAAGTATATTTGGAAAATTTTTAATAAAATAAAAAAATACAATTGAATATAGACTATGTTAATATGACATTTTCTAAGTCAATAGGTGATATTTATAGATCTTTATGTATGGGTTAGTGGCCATCCTTTCTATTTGGGTACCACTGCACTACACCATATCACCTCAAGAATTATCTATAAATATTGACAATTTTATTGCATGCACCACTGAGGGACACCATGGTTTTAAAAGATTTTAAAGAAACAACCAGATTGCAGTTTTCTTTAGGTATGGCTTGAATTCAGGGGGATGGACGATCTTTACTTTTCCATCCAAATGTTCTCATTGGTCATTTTAAATATAGCTCATTTCAACTTGTTCAGGAGGTAATTTCATTATAAAGACAATAAAGATTTATGATTAGTAAAGTTAGTAAAATTATTGTAAGGAATATAAGGAGCAGGCATAAAATGAGCAACTCAAAGTATAAAATACTTTTGACTGGTAACCTAAATAGTTAAGCATTGGCTCTGGCCCTAGATTTCCAATTACTAGGGGATGATAGATCCCATGAGTAAACAAGCATGAGTGTGATAGCAGTTTGGATCACTGCCCAGAGAGTACACTGAATGACAGATTTTTCTGCTTCCCCTCAACCCACCTCCATGGGAAAGTTTATATATATCCTCAGATGATAGGTGAAAAGGCATTGCCATGAATGGTATTTTTTAATTAGGCTAGTTCCCATATGATGGAAGAATACAGAAAATTGTGACTTGATCATTCTTTCAGGAAGAAATCTTCTCTTTTTGACCTCAAAAAGACATTAACAATATCGAGGCATGATTTACTCCTTTCATTAGATAGTCATTTTAAATGTGTGATGTCAAATATGCTGTTAGACATGGTTGATCCCCATTCTTTTTGGGAGGGTTTTTAAGTATAAGAGAAAACTCACTGGGAATTGGGTTAGGGGAATGGTACAGTCAAGAATGACTAGGAAATAAAAACCAGAGGAATAAATAAAACATTTTAAAGGTAGGTGAGTGAGTGCAGGAATTCACTGGGAGAAACTGTATATAATAACTATCTATCTTTGCTTAAGAAAGCTATTTCCTAAGAGAAGATAATTCCTGGTGTACCAAGTATACCCTTTGGGCTCATTATCCTAGATTGAAGTTTCTATATCTTCCTCTCAGAGTTTGAGTGTCTATTCTGTTCTCCAATGTCATCAGCTAAACCCCCCATTCGAAATGTGCTCATTCCCACTGTTAGCCACCAGTGACTAGCTCCTCAGCTCCATTTAAACACTTACTTAGGTTTTACTAACAAATATTTACTTCAAAGATACAGTAAGAACAAAAACATTCTCTAAAACCTTGGGGATATACTCTCCTTTCAACTTACTTTGGTTTCTAGGGAAATATGAACTTAGATTTAGTGGTCCCACCTTTAGCACTGATCCAACCAATTAATGTTTAAATGCAACATAGCTGCTAAATGAGTCTCAATTATCAGGTGAGCTGGTATGGATCCTTAAGGTCACTGCTTATTACTTGGGTCATCAATATTAGGCTGGCTGCAAAATCCATGCAAAACTCAATGCCTAAACTCCTGGATTCCCAGACTCCTAGATCTCAAATGTCTTCCTTTCCTGTCTTTAAAAATTCACAAGGTTATAGTCTCCAATTCCTTCCCCTAAAACAAAAGTATAGACATGGACTTAGGGAAAGAACGGAGGACACATTTTGGCCTTGCATGGGGAGGAGGCCTAAGACCTTTAAAACAATGTCTCTCATTGGACATCATGTATTAGGAAAAAATCAGCTGAAAAGATGAAGTTAAATCAAAAGAAGAAGCTGATGGTAAGGCCTTTTGAGGGCATCCATAGATCTGGTTATGCAATTGTAGTCAATCAAAGAGATGGCCATCCACCATGTGGTTAGCCTAACAGAGCCAGGTGTATAATATCCGTGCATAATTCAAAGTCTCCCTAAGGCAATGCCATTATATGACATCATGGCTCTCCCAGAAGCAAGCTGTCCAGTTTTTTTCTAACATAGGGAATTGGATCAGTCATCATGATGATATACTTTATGCAAACTCATAAGGACTGGGCTTATTGGATAGTTCCCTGTTATGCTCAGAAGTATAAATTTAAGCAGAAAAAGAAAAATTAAGACTCCCAGAAAGAAGGCAAGTAAATTTAGTATAAAATCTGGACTCTTTAAACAACTTTATGAACCAAGGAAATAATTGTTATCTACCACAACAATTCCAGTCTACTCTTAGGAAAATAAGATATTATTTTAGACTATTGTTTAATAAATCATATATTTTTATTTTTGTTAAATATAGCATTTTAATATACATATATATACATATATATATGTGTGTGTGTGTGTGTGCGTATTGGAAAAACTAGACTATAGTTTTCTTTTGGATTTATATATACTTTTAAAATATAATTTTTGTAGGTTTTTTGATCCACAGAATGAAACAATACTGTTTTCTGTTTTTTCTTAAATAAACACTGGAATTTAAGGAAAACATTTTTAAAAAGTAATAACATTTTCCTATTATCTTGCTGAGAATTTTCTCATATATATATGTATCTATCTCTATCTATATTTATCTCTATCTTTATATTTATATATATATAGGGAGAGTAGGTGAAAGAGACCATTGTTTGCCTCAGTTGGTACTTGACCTTTATCACTGAATAGGAGTGTCCTTAGTCAAACTGAGCCCTGTTGAAGACCTGAATTTAAAAAGGTCCAGGTCTCCCATTGCATCCAGGGCCATTTCCAGTCTTGATCTCTCTCTGGCCACTGGATGCAGGCGGCTCTGGAAGGAAAAGTAAGGCAGATGACCTTGCCCAGCCCTCCCTCACTGAAATCCCAGTCACTTGCATGTCCCGGTATCACCTGCCTGATGCCATCGAATTATTCAAGAATCAAGTGCAACAACAACAACAACAACTATTGAAGCATTACTACCTTTACTGTTCTCTCACCTGGGGTGGGGAAAGGTGGAGAAAAAAAGTCACAAAATTTTTTGGTGTGAAGTATGCATGTTTGGAGATAATGAGACAGATTTCAGACTAGCAGATTCCAGTTTCATGTAACTTCCTTTCCCTACAAAGCTAAAAAAAATTATAAATAACACTCATGAAATTCCCTGAGGCCTTAGATAATCTTTTCACTGTCAAGCTAAGAGGGTGGTCTCCCAACTAGTTAAATTTGAGGTAATCAATTATCCATAGTATCTTCCTTGTTATTTCTTTCTTATTTTAAACTTCAACTTAGAACATAACTCACAAGATCTTATCTTCACAATAACAATAATGCCTAGCATTTATAGAGCTTTATTGTTTGCAAAGTTCTTTACAACCCTGGGGGATAGTTACTAATATTATCACCTTTTTAGAGATGAAGAAACTGAGCAAGGTACAGGTTAAATGACTTGCTTAGGTAAATAAAGAGCAGTTAAATGGTGTAGTGGGGAGAGTTCTGGGCCTGTAAGTCAGGAAGACTCATCTTCCCAAGGTCAAATGTGGCCTTAGACAGTTACTGTATGACCCTGGGAAAGTCATTCCATCCTGTTTGCCTCAGTTTCCTCAATTGAAAATGATCTGGAGAAGGAAATGGCAAATCCCTCCAGTATCTATGCCAAGGAAACCCCAAATGGGATGTGAAAAAGGGTTGGACACCACTAAAATGACTCAATAACTAGGAAAATAAAACTAAAAAGTATCTGTGGTTGGATTTAATTCATATTCTTGACTTCACTTCTAGTGCAGTGTTCATCAAGTAAGTCACTGCACCTTTATTTAAAAAGCAAATCAGCAAACAAAATTTAAAATAGCAAAATATTTGGCAAAAAACTATGCTGCTTGTTGCATGCAGAAGTAAAACAGAAAAGTGAACTAGGTAGTGATGGAAATTTCCAGCCAAGTAGCTGTAATCAAAAATTAAAAAAAAAAACCCAAAACACCCAGTGCAGTTACAGAAGCAGAAATAACTCAACAATAGAAAAACAAAAAAGATCCATTATCTACAATGGTTATAGTCATTCTCTTAGAAAGTTCTTCATCTGCTCTCGCTATTATGGATCCTGCTACTACTCTTTCTCACCAAATTTTCTCCCCTCCTTTTTATTTTTTAATTTTATTCTTATCAAATGGGGTGAGAACCCCCAATTTAGTACCCACCCAAACTGTGAATCTCTAAGCCTTCTGGGGTCCGAGGACACAAGGAATAAGTCATTCTTGTACGTTCAGTTGGTTGGTAGCAGTGTACCAAGAAGGACATGTTATAGTTATTGAATCAAGGAATCTTTGGGTGCAGGTATGTGATTCTAATGGCAGTTTTATTTGCAAATTTGTTGTTCAGGGAAGTGACTTTGGCCAAAGATTGCTCCTTGGGTATTGCTGTCACTGTAGATGGCATGATTGTTATGGTTGATTTCTGAAACAATGGAATCCTTATAATTTAATAGAAATTTTGCTTTTATTGTTATTCTTGAAGGTTTTTTGGCATCAGAGTATATTTTTTTCATTTTGAATTTCAAAGAAGAAACTATCTCAGGAAAATGTTTTTTTTTTTTTAATTATAAGACCAAGATAGTTAATCTAAGCTTCTCTGGAATGACTCTTTCAAATTCTTCTTTTAAAAAACCTACCTCCAGTAAATAGAGGATAACTACATTTGCTTTAATGATTTTTTTATTTCATTAGTATACTCACAATATCAATTAGTAGTTAGAACAAGTATTATTCTCAATTTACAAATGAGGAAACTAAAGTGATTAGATATCTTGTTCAAGGTCATAGAATGATAAGTTTTAGAGCTGAAAGAGATCTTTTTTTTATTAAAAGCTTTTTATTTAGAAAACATATGAGTGATTTTTCTACATTGACCTTTGCCAAAAACTTTTTTTCCCAAGCTTTTCCCCTCCTTCCCCCCACCCCCACCCCAAGATGACAGGTAATCTAATACATGTTAAATATGATAAATTATATGACAAATACAATATATCTATAAATATCTATACAGTTATCTTACTGTACAAGAAACATCAGATCTAGAAAGAGAAGAAAAAAACAACCTAAGAAGGAAAACAAAATGCATGGAAATATTCACAGAAAGTGTTAAAATGCTGTGTTGTGGTCCACATTCAGTTCCCACAGGCCTCTCTCTGGATGTATATGACTATCTTCATCGCTGAACAATAGGAACTGGTTTGAATCACATCATTGTTGAAGAGAACCACGATCATCAGAATTGATCATCGTATAGTCTTGTTGCTGTGTATAATGTTCTCCTGGTTCTGCTGATTTCACTCAGCATCAGTTCATGCAAGTCTCTCCAGGCATCTCTAAAATCATCCTGCTGGTCGTTTCTTATAGAATAATAATATTCCATAGCATTCATATACCATAATTTATTCAGCCATTCTCCTATTGATGTGCATCCTTTCAATTTCCAGTTTCTTGCCACTACAAAAAGGGCTGCCACAAACATTTTTGCACATGTGGGTCCCTTTCCCTCCTTTAAAATCTCTTTGGGATATAGGCCCAGTAGAAACACTGCTGGGTCAAATGGTATGCACAGTTTGATAACTTTTTGAGCATAGTTCCAAATTGCTTTCCTGGAAGAGATTTTCAAAGTGATTTCTTTCTCTTCTATCTTATATTACTTAGTGATCTCATCATCTTTCATTGATTCATTTATTATCTCTATGAGGGTAAATCTCAAATCTATTTATATAGTACTACTCTCCTGAAATCCAGTCATCCATCTCAAAATGCCTATTAGAATGACATAGATGTCTTATAGGTATCTTAAACTTAATCTGTCTAAAACTGAAATCTTTATCTTTCTCCCAATATCTCTTCCTAACTTCCTATTACTGCTGAGGATACCATCATCCATCCATCACCATACACCCAAATTTGAAACCTAGGTGTCATTAGTTGCCAAATCTCATTCGTTTTCCTTTCATAACATTTCTCAAAAATGCTCCTTACTCTTCTCTGACATGGCTGCCATCTTGATGTAGGCTGTCATCTCCTTGCATTGTTGTGTATATTGCATTGTATTTTTGTATTATTGCAATAGCCATCTGTTCGCTTTCACTGCCTTTTCCCACTTTCTCCCTTTCTCCACTTCGGTGATCTCCCTAAAATGCAAGTGTGGTCAAGTTATCTCTGAGTTCACCTAGACATTTAGCAATGGCTAATGTTGGAGTTGGAGTCAGGAAGATCTAAGTTCAAAACTTGGCCCCAAACATAAGTTGTGAGACCTGACATGAGTCTCTTCACATCCCTGAGCCTCAGGTTTTTAATCTGTTAAACTGGGATAACAATAAAACCTATGTTCCAGGTTTGTTGTAAGGATACGAGATAATAGTTGTAAAAGGTTTTGTAAACCTTAAAGTCATATATGAATCCTAGCTATTCTGATTCATTTCAAGAAGTTTAAAAAAGGTACCCAATCACATTTTATTCCAAAGCGACAGATGAGGAAACTGAGGCACAGAGTTTATGTGATTTTCCATGGCTACAAAGTCAAAATGGCAGAGATTGGATTTGAATCAATTTCTCTGTTTCCAGATCTACCACTATTGGCAGTGTCTTATGCTTCTTCCTCATGCACCTAAAAAGTAAGGAATCTAAAATTTTAACTCAGCACTCCTTATCAATCAATCAGAATTTATTATGCCAAGTGAGATCAAATGAAATAATACAGGCAAAGGGCTTTACAAACTTTAAAATTCTAGGTAAATATTAACAATATTGTTTTTATTTTCACTATTACAAAACCCAGTGTATTTCCATTATATAACACATTGCTTTCACTAGTAATTACCTAAAAACATAATTATCTTATGTTTTATTTTTATAAACTAATGTAAAATCTCCTCCTCTCTCTCTCTTTTTAAGGTGGATTTATATTTGTTTGTTTAGGCTAGCCAGACATCTCTATTTTTTCCTTGATATGTGTTTCAGGCTCTCAGCTCTTACCTCCATTTGAAGATGAATGATGATGACTATTTAAGGATATGTGGTTTAAGAGACCAAAAAGCCAGAGTTTCAGAGAAGAGTTGGCTGTCAACACTTTCAGACACCTTTTAAGACCTACATTTGCTCTAAAATATTAGTAATCTCCCCTATTTGGTTCACATGTATTTAATTCTAACATTATTTGAAGGTTGTTGAATAAATCCCAGATGAGACTTATTTCGAATATAGCTATTTACCAGTTGTATGATCTTAGATAAGTCACAATCTATGGGTGTAATTTTCTTTAGTTCTTCATCAAGCTGAAAAGTTTGGATAAAACGACCTCTGAGATTCCTTTTAGTGAAAAATTTATGTCCCATAATTCTCTAATCTTCTGTAATCTTCTGATGCACAGCTGAATTTTTATTCCTGTCACCAACCTTCCTGAATCCTCTACCTCGTCTTTTACTTTCCTTTAAACAATCAAAAACAATTCCAAATTAAGTATGTAATTTTTTTCAAAGTATATTTCTTTTCCCTAAGACTTTGTGTTTGGAGTCACTAAAGAGGCAGCCCCAGTGCCCAAAGCCTTCCATATGTGTTGGTTGATTTGGTCTTGGATGATTTTAGGTTTTGCTGGATTAACTGGGCTAAGAGGATTTGAAGTAGCATGGATTTATACAGAGGACAGAGACTCCAGGTCAGCCACTTAACCTTTTTAAGCCTCATTTTCTTAATTATTAAAAGAAGGGATTAGACTTTATATGATTTTTTTCACATTCTAAACCTATGATCCTATTAACCTAAGAAGGACAAGAAGAGGTCCTAAGAAACATTAAAGTAAAAGGTAAATAAAATGGGTTGGTATTGTGGGATAATAACTCATGGCTCTGCCATATTTTGCATTATTATGCATATGATGTTAAGAAAACAGGAAGAAGGACCCTAGAATGTGGGATGGGTTGAATGTTTATATAAGAATACAAATTACAGTCACACAAGTTCAGAGGGTTTTGCTGGCTTGCAGCTGCTGGAGGAAGCACCCATGTTGATGGGACCATTGATCTTTCATGGCAGGCCATGGGGAAGAGAAAGGACATGATGGCTAGAGGAAAGCATCAAAGCACTGAAGGCAGGAGGATGGTAAGAAGCAGAGAGTGTGGGAGTAAAAAGCTAGATTTGGAGTGCAGGGCAAGGGAGCTGGGGCAAAACAGATGTTATTAGTTTTGTGATTTTTCTGAGAGTCTGATGACCTGAAATCCAACTCACTGTTGAAAGGAACAATAGTAGTTACATTTTACCAAGTGATTTCTTCACCAAAACTTTATCAAGAAGGTGGGAGTAGCCAGGTAGCACAGTAGATAGAGTTTTGGGTATGGAGTCAGGAGATCTGAGTTCAAATCTATCTTCAAATACTAGCAATAGGAAGCTGGGTAAATTTCTTATCTGTTTGCCTCAATTACCCCTCAAGTGCCTGGGAAAAAGTAGGTATTATATAACATCATTTTTACCCTTATTTTTTGCAAAGGAGCAGTATGAGACTCAGAGCAAATAAGTTATATATTTAGTATCACACATCTAGTTAGATGTGTAGTTCAGTAGTATCAGACCCAAATGGAAATGCAGGTCACTAAACAATATATAAAGATACTTGTGGGCTGCACATTGATGTCTATGTCTCTGTTCTGTGGTACTTAATTTCTTTAATTATTTACCAGTTTTATTTCCCTAACTAGTTCAGGGTCACTTAGGAATATAAATTGCTGCAATGACAGTGGATTTAACACTGCTGGTAGAATGGAGAGGGCATGGAACTTGAAGTCAAGAAGACCTTGGGTTCAATCCCCTTTCAGAATATTCTAGCTACGTGACTCTAGGCAAATCATATAACTCCTCTGAGCCTCAGTTTCTGCATCTTAAAAATAAAAAAATTGAACTTGATAGCATCTAACATCTCTTGTAATTCTAAATGTATGACCCAAGAACCCAAATAGTAATTGCTCTTTCCATGATACTATGTTTATTCCTTTGCATAGGTTTTATAGTTGCATAATGTGCCTTTTATAGTTGCATAATATGCCTATGGAAGACTTAGTAAATCCCTAATGAAATCTTTTCTCCTTTCCTTGCATCCCATCATCAAAATTCATGGGATGAGTTCATTTGGGGGGCATGGATTGGAAAGAAGTCTTTGGGAAATGTTGGTTGTAGTTCTTGATATTCTATTTTTAATGTGTTTTCCCTTTCTCCACTTTTAGGCAGGGACAACTAAACTTCAGTGTAGCTAGTGCCTTTTGGTTATCGAAGCAGGATCTCCGGTGCATTTCACAACTTGTAAACTCGTAGTCATTTGATCCATTACTGAGATGTAACTAACTGCTTTATGCAATATCACATATTGAAAAGGGGATAGGATTGCTAGTCAGTGGTTTGCCCTTGCTCTGAATGGTATTAGTAACCAAGAAAGCAGAATATATCCAGATCTGACTGCCTCCACCTGAGTCTCTCCTCCCAAATATCCAAATCATGCTGTTACTGTTGTGGTTATTCCAGTCATAACCGCATGGACAAGCAAATAAATTATGGTCATTAAAACAACTTAAAAATAAACCCAAACCAAAACAAACCGTCAGATATATTTATAGGCATAAACATGAATGTTATATCTTTAATGGAATTTAAAAATGGCTCACTTTTTCAGATTTGTTATATATATTTTTTCTCCTAAGAAACACTAACACTGTAAAATAATTGAGTTACTTTTGTTCTCTGTATTTTACAGATGGAAATTGGAGGCCCAGAGACTGATAAGACTTTGCCTAAAGTCCCCCAAACTGGACAATAACTGAGGTCTTTTGACTAATTCTTCACTCCAATTCTGTGACTAATCTTCAAATTAATTCATCTTTTTGAGTCTTAATCTTCATCTGTCAAATAAAGGGAGTTGACTAGGTGATGTCTAAGATTACTTCCAGGTCTTAAAGTTTATGTTATGCTAGATGATACAGTGCCTAGAGTATGCAACATAGAAATATTAGATTTTGGATCCTGATTCAGATATTTAGGAACTGTCTGATTCTGGGCAAATCACTTTTTCTAGCATTAGTTTTTCTTCATTTAACATGAGGATGTCATTGTATAGCTCAAAGGGAGACAGAATAGACATCTCTAGACTTTTTTTTCACCATTCTCTAAAGGAGACCAATTCTTATCAGGAGGGAAAAAGAGTAGATTGAGGTTAAAAGCTTGGGAGAAGCATTACTGGGCTGAATTATATCTATGTATCCCCTAAAATCTATTAGCCTAGAGGATTTGATTTTAAGATTCAAGCTAAACTTCTGATCACTCTTTGTTAATTGGGGAAAGCAGGATCGCAAACTTTATGTCCAAGGCTTCATTACTTTTCCATTAAATATTAGCTCCACAATAAACACTCATAGCAGTTAACAAAAAAACTATTTATCCAAGTCAATAGTATAACAGAAATCAGAGAAAGTATACATAGGGGAATATATAGCAATCAAAACAGAGTGAAGCAGTTTTGGGAGCAGTCCTATTGGGAAAAGGTAACTCAGTTCAATCGAGAGAGAATCCCAGATTTCACCCAGGGTGGAGTTCTCCAAAGTCTCTAGTGTAACAAACTGGAGCTATGGACATTATAGAGATGGAATTCTTTTTATGTTGGCATTTGTATGGCATGAAAATGAAAATAAACAAATATCCTTTTAATTAATTGATTAATAGAATGAATTAAAAGAAGCATAGTGTTTCAAATGAGAGTGATACTTTTTTTGTGCTCTTCCCTGATCTGATTAAAAATAAAGTGTTATAGTCAAAACATATGTCTGTTTTATTTTTATTTTTTTATCTTTCTTTTTAAATAATTTTCAATAGTTTATTTTTATTTTTCCAAATACATGTAAAGATAGTTTTTAACATTCATTTTTTTTTTTTTTTTTGCTGAGACAATCGGGGTTAAGTGACTTACTCAGGATCATGCAGCTAGGAAGTGGTAAGTGTCTTGAGACCAGATTTGAACTCAAGTCCCCCTGACTTCAGGGCTGATGCTCTATCCACTGTGCCCCCTAACTGCCCTCTCAACATTCATTTTGGAAAGATTTTGTATTCCAAATTTTTCTCCCTCTCTTCCTTACCTCCTGCCTCTCCAAGACATCTAGCAATTTAATATATGTTACATATGTGCAATTCCCCTATACATACTAAGAAAAATCAGACCCAAAGGGACAAAACCACAAGAAACAAAAAACAAATAAACAAAACAACAACAAACAAAAAAGATGAAAATAATGTGCTTTGATCTACATTCATTCTCTATAGTTCTTTCTCTGGATGTGGATGGCATTTTTATCCTAAGTTTATTGGAATTGTTGGGAATCACCACATTGTTGAGAAAAAAAAAAACAAATTCATCACAATTGATCATTACAAAAATCTTGTTATTACTATGCACAATGTTCCCTTGGTTCATGTAAGTTTTTCATGCTTTTCTGAAATCAACCTGCTCATCATTTTTATACAACAATAATAATCCACTATATTCATATACCATAATTTATTCAGCCATTTCTTACCTGATGGGCATCTACTCAATTTCAAATTTCTTGCTATTACAAAAAGGAATGCTACAAATGTTTCTGTGCTTGTTGCTCCTTTTCCTTTTTATAATCTCCTTGGCATACAGACCTAGTAGTGAAACTGCTGAATCAAAGGGTATGCAGAGTTTTATAGCCCTTCCAAATTGCTCTCCAACTTGTTTGGATCATTTCACAATTCCTTGTTTTTTTTTTTTTTTTTTTTTTTTTAAGAAGAAAATTACTTTAATCAGAAGTTACCTTGAAATCAAGTAAAGGATAGCACTTTGACAAAATAAGTCAAATTTAAAAACATAAGACTTAGGAATAATTAACTAAAGCTATGTGGTGGGGGCAGCGTTATTACATATTATAATTTTGGTTGTCCTCCCTAAAGCCTTAATATGATGAATTTCATATATTGTATTTGATTCTTGCTCAATAAGAAATCATCTATTAGAAAATAACTCTAATTAGTTCATTTATTAATGTAATAATAAAAGATCAAGAATCTACATTTGGAATAAGAATCTATATTGAGGAATTTATGTCAATAATTGGTTATATTTTCTTCCTTTGCTCTAGAGTCATTATCATAATAAATATCTATTCAATGTGATGAGTTCATGATTTTATATGTTGCCATTTATCTGTTGTATTAACTTTGTAGTTTAGAAATTTTGGCCAAAAATAGAATGGAAAAAATCACCAAATATGTCTGAGAGCTGCAGACACATTTCTTTCTCTTAAAAACCCTTGTGTGTCCTAAACTCAAGTTAAGATTCTGCTTTGCTTATGACTAAATGCTTACCCTCTTATTCCCATTTTCCCTCCTGTTTCTGTCTAGGATACTGCATTTCCCCCTTTTCTCTAATTAAAGCCTTTTATTTTCAAAACATATGCAGAGATAATTTTCTTTCTTTCTTTCTTTCTTTCTTTCTTTCTTTCTTTCTTTCTTT
>JAJPUD010001833.1:225603-281641 GCA_023553655.1 Myrmecobius fasciatus
TTTCTTTCTTTCTTTCTTTCTTTCTTTCTTTCTTTCTTTCTTTCTTTCTTTCTTTCTTTCTTTCTTTCTTTCTTTCTTTCTTTCTTTTTTTTTTGCTTTTTGCTGAGGCAATTGGGGTTAAGTGACTTGCCCAGGGTCACACAGCTAGGGAATGTTAAGTGTCTGAGACCACATTTGAACTCAGGTCCTCCTGACTTCAGGGCTGGTGCTCTATCCACTGAACTACCTAGCTGCCCCGCAAAGATAATTTTTAATATTCACCCTTGCAAAACCTTTGTTCCAAAATTTTTTCTCCCTCCCTTCTCCCACTCCCTCCCCTAAAAAGCAAGTAATCCTATATATGTTAAACATGTGCTATTCTTCTATATATATTTCCACAATTATCATGCTGCATAAGAAAAATCAGATAAAAAAGGAAAACAATGAGAAAGTAAACAATACAAGCAAACAACAATAAAAAAGTGAAAACACTATGTTGTAATCCACACTCAGTCCCTACAATCCTCTCTCTAGGTGCAGATGGCTCTCTCTATCACAAAATCATTGGAACTGATCTGAGTCACATCAGTGCTGAAAAGAGCCACTTCCATCAGAATTGATCACTGTATAATCTTATTATTGCTGTGTACAATGATCTCCTGGTTCTGCTCATTTCACTTAGCATCAGTCCATGTAAGTCTCTCGAGGCCTTTCTGAAATCATTTTGCTGATTGTTTCTTATAGAACAATGATTCTGTAACATTCATATACCATAACTAGGGTACTGTGTTTCTGCACCCAAATCATGTGTATTTTTCCATTCTTTGAACAGTGTAGATGAAATTGAGGTTCGCATGTCACTCATTCTTTCTACCCTTTCTTTCTTGTACAAACTTCTTAGTTTTCTACCTTTACATACTGATTATATGAGAAAAATGTACCCCACTCTTCTTCCCCCTAGCATATTCCTTTCTCTTCATCTCTTTTCTTCTTTTGTGATGATCAAAAATAACAAAACTACTTCCAGGCTCTATGTCTTATTTGCCTCACTTTATGAACCCTGATATTACGGATATATCATTTGATCATTTCTTCTTATTGGAATGTAAACACTTCATCTTCATTAAATCCCTTATGATTGCTCAGCTGTATTTACATTTTATGTTTCTTTTTACTCCCATATTTGCATTTCAAAGATCGTTTTAAAATCAGAATTGCTTATTCTTCTCTTTCATTAACGATCCATTCCTGTTCCTCTCTAAGTTCTGGTAGGATTATACTCAATTTTTCTGGGTAAATTATTCTTAGTTGTAAGTCTGGATTTATGTTTTAAAAAGGACACAGACAAATTTGAGTGTATCCAGAATAGAGTATCAGAATGGTGAGAAAACAGAAATCATGACAGAAGAGGACAGGTTTAGGGAACTAGGATTATTTATCCCATATAAGAAAGAACATCAAGGGTAGAAGGAATCTTAACATTGCCTTCAAATATTTAAAGGGACATTATAAAAAGATGCACTGAACTTCTGCTTACTTCCAGAAACTAGAACTCAGAACTTAGTGGAAAGTTCAAGGAGGCAGATATTGGCTCAATATCAAGAAAAATTTCCCAAGTTGAACTCCTCCATATTGGAATGAACTTCTTTGAAAGATATCCTGAGATCTCACTACCAAAAATTCTCAATCAAATGACTATATCTATTAAGATTATTGTAAAAGGGTTTCTTTTTTTAGATCTGAAATGAACTAGATGATTTCTGAGGTTTCTCATTCCACTGAAGTTCTATTTTCCATTTTCTAACATTTTATATTCCAAGGTCCTTTCCAGTTACAATATTCTATGCTTTTGTGAGATTACAAAAGCATAGTGGATAAAAAGTAGGCCATAGAGCCAGGAAGTCCTAGTCTCAACTCCTACACATACTGGCTATGTCCTTAATCTATATCACAGGTTGTCATTTAATCTCCAAATACCCTCAGTGACTCTATACTACTAAGTCTCTTTTACTAAGAGACAAAGGGCTGGTTTTATTCATGAATTTTCCTTACCTGGTAACTCCTCATGTCATTGAAATCATAGTTCTAGTCTTTAACTTTATCCCTTAGAGTTTTGTTGCAGTAGAGGGAGTCATGGTACTTGGAATAATGGCATTATCATTAGCTGTGCTAGACATTCCTTTTGACAGACAGTTCTGGCCTAGTCTCACTGCTTTCCATGTTATCCTCAGTAGAATGAAGATGCTGAGGTTTCTGACCCTGTGCATTCAAATTGAATTGCAGTTTCTCTTCATTTGCCCACAAATGTTACAAATGGTTCTTTTGGATTCCCTTGGCACTCAATATACCCAGCTTGGGCTTTTAATATTTTCACAACCTGATGGTTTTTCTTTATAAATTTAGGGTTGGCATTTCCCCAGTATGAAGTCTGAACTTTATAGGGTATTATTTTTAGAGCTCTAATTTTGGAGATGGAAAAATTACTGTTCTTTGTAGGTAAATTTCTCCTTTTTCCTCCAATTCATCCTTCACACTATGGCCAGAGTAATTTTCCTAATGTACTGCTGTAATCATATCATTTTTTTCCACTTAAAAACTTCCATTGCCCATTGAGGTTTCTTAGCCTGGCTTTCAAGGCCCCTATTCATTTATCCTGACTTCATCCTACCTTTTTCAGCTTGTAAAACTTTTTGTTTTGAAAGACAGTATGACCTAATGGAAGCATGCTGGTCTTGCAATCAGGAGCAGTTAGTTTTGAATCTTGCCTCTGATGTTTACTATCTATAATACTATGGGTAAATCATTTAATTTATCTGAGCTCGAGCTTATTTGAGCATAATAATGGTTATAAAGTATGCTTTACAGGTTTGTGGTAATGGTCAAACTATGTCATAGAAATAAATAAAGTTCCATATTAATGAGTTATTATATCATTTTGGTGTTGTTATTTGATTGTTTCAGTTGTGTCCAACTCTTTATAAGCCCATTTGGGGTTTTCTTGGCAAAGGTACTGGAGTGGTTTGCCATTTCCTTCTCTGTCTCATTTTACAGAAGAAGAAACTGAGGCAAACAGTTTTGTGTGATTTGTCTGGTGACATATAGCTAGAAGGTTTCTGAGGCCATAATAAACTTAGGGAGATGATTCTTTCTAACTCCACACCCAGCTCTGTATGCTTTGTACCACCTAGCTTATCCTTGTTGAGAGGCAATATGAAATGGTGAAAAGAGAGTTAGCTTCAAAGCCAAAGGAAACAGGGTGCAGATTCTGGCCCTCACACAGGACAGATAATTTGATTTCCCACTGTTCTAGAACAGTGGTATTGAACTCAGAAACAGGGACCACTTAGCAGTGCATAGTCTAAACCCTACATCTCTGTGGTTTCCTGTGACTTAGAAAACCACTCAATAGCATTTATCTATGTTCTGTTATATTTTTATTTATTTTGTTAAATATTTTTCAATTACATTTTAATCTGTTTAGGTTCCACTGAAGTGTGTTTCAGGCTATAAATGTGTTGCATGTTTGACTTCTTTGTTTTAAATTAACATTAATTTACAATTAACAATAATTAACAACTCTTAAATTGTTTATTTTTAATTTTAAAGGCTTTAAGGCTTTAAGTACCCAAAGTTTTAGAGGATTGGCTAATCAGTACTGGTAGTAGAAGATTCCTTATCTGAGTCCCAGCACTTCTAAATTTTTTCCACTTTCTACCCCCTTTTGCCAAAGAAATTTTTACATCATACTGGGTATATAGCTATATAAAATAGGTATTTAGTTAACTTATTTGTTTATAATAAATCAAAATTTCATAACCACATTGTTATGAGACCCCAAATGAGGTTATGAATCACAATTAAGAAGTTGAACCCTAGACTTGCAAAATCATAGATCTTTCAACTCTCTTTTACCTATTCTATGCTCTAGTCAAAGTGCAAAAGACTAGCAAAAGTGTCCAAACATTTTATTATTTATGAACCTTTACTCATATTTTTGTCATGATTTTAATGTTTTTCCTTGATCTTTGACTTGAATTTCACAAATTTTGGAAGATACAACGCAAAATGCAACTTCTTCATGAGACCTTTCATGATTTGCTCCCACTCCCACACTGATTTTTCCCACATACGATGTCATAGCACTTTGTTATTCTTCTCTGATGTATTTATCCTGTAAATAGATTTAGGAATTAAAGCTGGAATTACCTTAGAAATCATCTTATCTAATTTCCTTTTGGGACAGTTAAGTGATGAAATTGAACACCAGACCTAGAGTCAGGAATATTTCAGTTGAAATCTAGCCTCTGACACTCATTAGCTATGAGACCCTGGGCAAGTCACTTAACCCTTATTTTTCTCAGTTCCTCATCTGTAAAATGGGGACACACTGAAGGAGAAAATGGCAAACCACTCATATCTTTCCAAAGAAAATCTCATGGACAAAGTAAAATTGGATATGACTGAACAACAGTCTCATTTTGCAGATGAAAATCAAAAGACCCACAAGGATGGAATGAGTTGCCTCATTTACTTATAATCCAGTAAGTTGGAAAAATGAGTCCTCAAATCTATTCCTTCCAATTCCAAGCTTAGTGTTAGTTCCACTAAGACAATAATGGCAGACATTCATAAAGCACTAAATGTATGTCATTTCATTTGAATCTTTTAATAATTCCGAGGGGCAAATACCACTATTATCATAATTTTACAGACGAGAAAACTGAAATAGAAAGAGGGTAAGTGACTTGTCCAAAATTATGCAGCTAGAAAGTGTATGAGGTAATATTTGTACTCAAATCTTCCTGACCTAAATCAGAGCTCTATCCATGGTGCTACTCACTGTGCCACTTAGCTGTCTATGATATGTTATTTCTCTAACTGGAAGCATTTTCTTTGTTTCCCTCTTTCCTTCTTTTCTTCCTTCCATTCATCCTTCCTTCATCCCTCCATTCTTTCTTCCTTCCTTTCTTCTTTTTTCCTTCCTTTCTTCTTTCCTTCCTTCCTTTCCTTTCAGTCAAGTGCATACATTTTAGTTGTATTCAGTGAACATTAATAGAGCTCTTTTAAAATCTAGAATAAACTGTTTTCACCATTAGTAAATGTAGAGATGATAAAATTTCATTTCATTCAATTTAATTTAACAAGCATTTATTAAGTTCTTTCATTGGTTGAAGCATTATGCTAGGTGGTGAAATACCTAAATGCTACCAAAGCATTCCTATCTGAAGTTTTTAGAGTAATTTGTACTATTTAAATTCATATTGTATTAATACTTGAGAAGTCCTTAGAGATCCTCTAGACAAGTGATTCTTGAAATATGGTCCTCAGAACTGTGGGGGCTCCCCAAGACTTGTTCAGGGGGTCCTGGAAGTCTAAACTATTTTCATCATCATCATCATCATAACAATATATTTTAATTTCAACTATTATAAATATCAAAAGAGATATAACTCACATGTTCAAAAATTCTTGGATGGGTGTGCTTGATAAATTTTTTTTAGAGAAAAAGGATCCTGAAATTGAAAGAGTTTGAGAACAATTGATCTAATTCAAACTCCTCCGAAAGTGATTTATGATTATGTTAATTCTTCCGTCTGTTATATATGATAGATTTGTTCCCTGAGTAGTGATATCTTTATAAAATAATGTATTAACAACTAACATTTATGCAGTATTTAGTGGTTACAAACTGCTTTTCATACATCATCTCATTTTATCCTCACAACAGTGTTTGAGGAAGTACAAGTATTATTGGGAAAGCTGAGCCTCAGAGGAGTTAAGTGATTTCCCCAATGTCACACAAGTGGGAGATAGAATCAGAACAGGAATCCAGAACTCTTGACAACAGGAACTTCATGACTCTATCTGATAATATAAGCGCATTCATTTTGAATAAAAGATTTTGTTTTTGTATTCTTTGACTTTATGCACGTTATTCCCTTTATGTGAGCTTTGTCCTTATTTCATCTTTGTAGAAACGTTGCCTATCATAATATTTTGGGTGCAATGATCAGCAGTTAAATCTCCTGTTGAAACAAACAATGGGGAAAGGGCTTTTTAAAAATAATGTTGCTATGTCAAGGCTGAAACAATTCCAGAGCCTACTGTGAAATCTCATATGGAAGCTAAATTCTCTAAACTGTTGCATCCATCACTTCTCTCAGTTCTGTGAATTTTATAATTGCCTCTGGTCTGTTCTGACCTAATCTTCCAATAACTGGCTGCAAAAGAGGCCAAGATTCTTCTGGCTGTTTTGAGTTAGGCCCATGTGTATCTTGAGCTGAATTTTCAGTTTCAACTCTCTTCTGACTTCTTTTGATCACTAGACTTTTTGAGTGTCAAAAACACTCAAGGAAACTTTGCTTCTAATAGCTCATAATATTGATAAACTGAACATATTTTTGGTATGGTCCTATCTTTGGTTAACAGAATAAGAATTAGGAAACTTATTATGTAGAAGGCAGAGAAGCATCATGTGGTGGTGGAGAGAGAACAGGCCTCTGAGACAGGATGACTTAGATTTAAGTATCTCCTCTGATAAGTATTAGCTCTATACTTATGGCAAAGCTTATATAAATGTCTGAGTCTGAGTTACGAGTTACCTCATCACTAAAATGAGCATAACAACAGCATCTAATTCATGAAGTTGTTGTGAAGATCAGATGAATAATATCTGTAAAGAGCTTTTGCAAATGTTATTATTTTGTTGTTGAGTCATTGCACTCATATCTGACTCTTTGTGACTCCATTTGGGTTCTTAAACTAGATGATCTCATTTGTGGTTTTCCTGGCAGAGATACTGAAATAGTTTGTATTTTTTTTTCTCCATCTCATTTTACAGATGAGGAAACAGAGGCAAAGAGGATCAAGTGTCTTTCCCAGGGTGATACAGATAGTAAGTGTCTGAGGTCAGATTTGAACTCATGAAGATGAATTTTCTTGATTCCAAGCTCAGTGCTCTATCTATTGAATCATCTAACTGCTCTTTGAATCTTTAAAGCTACATAAATGACAATTTATTATTATTATTAATTCCCTTCCCTGTAAGGAAGGCACTATTATTAGTTCTATCTTTATACATTGTGGAAACTGAAAAGCTTTCAGAGAAATTAAATGACTTGACCAGTGCCTCATAACTAACAGACATATGAGGATTTATTTGATATCAAGACTCCTTGTTTCCAGCTTGTACACTCTAATCCAACTTACCATGATGCTTCTCAAAATCACTTTACCTCTTTTATTTGTCATTTGTTCTTAAAGAGGATCATGACAATCAGGGATGTGATGTCATGCCATGCAAATAATTGGATTTAAGTGAGGGAAGATTATGCAAAATCACTAGCTTCACTTTCTCTTCCAGAGATATCTGGATCCAATGGTTAGATATGGATCAGAATGACTGGAGATGTTCTTACATATAATGGGTGAATTTGGCCTTTTTAAACTAAGGTATTTAAGAGGTCTGTTTGACTGAAGCAATGCCCAATCAGTGATACCTTTATCAAGACAACATATAGTAATTTAGTATTTGATAAACTCCCAAACTCCAACTTCTGGGTTAAGAACTTACTATTTCATAAACATTTCTGGGAAACTGGAAAATACCATGTCAGAAATTCAATATACACCTACATCTCACACCCATACCAAAATAAAATCAAAATTGGTACATGATTTGGGAATAAAGGTTGATACCATGAGGCAATTAGGAGAACACAGGCTAGTTTACTTGTCAGATTTTTGGAGAATGGAGGAATTTATGATCAAAGAGGCACTAAAGAACATTATGAAATGTAAAATGAACAACTTTGCTTACATCAAACTAAAAAGTTTTTGCACAAACAAAACCAACACAAACAAGATTAAAAGGAAAATACAAAGCTAGGAAAAATTTTTGCAGCCAATGTTTCTGTTAAAGGCCTCATTTCTGAAATATCTAAAGACATATGTCAAATTCATACGAGTGTAAGTCATTCCACAATTGATAAATGGTTAAAGAATGTGAACAGACAATTTTCAGATGATAAAATTAAAGCTATCTATAGTCATATAAAAAACCCTTAATCATTATTAATTAGAGAAATGTAAATTAAAACAACACTGAGCTACCACCTCACAACTCTCAAATTGGCTAAGATGACAAGAAAAGATAATGATGAATGTTGGAGGGAATGTAGGAAAACTGGTACACTAATATATTACTAATGGAGTTGTGAAATAATCCAATCATTCTGGAGAACAATTTGGAGCTGTGCCCAGAGAGCTATAAAATAGTGCATACCCTTATTACTACTGGGTTTTTATTCCAAGAAAATCATAAAGGAGGGGAAAAGGCCCACATGTGCAAAAATATTTGTAGCACTTTTTTATGGTGGCAAAGAATTGGAAAATGAGTAGATGCCCATCAATTGGGGAATGACTGAATAAGCTATGGTACATGAAAATAATGGAATATTATTGTTCTATTAAAAAGGATGAACAGTCTGATTTTACAAAAGCCTGGAAAGATTTACATGAACTGATGATGAATGAAACAATAACAGCAAGATTGTGTGACGATCAATATGAATGACTTGTTTCTTCTCAGTGGTTCAATGATCCAAGGCAATCCCAATTGACTTTGGATAAAAAACACCATCTGCATCAAGAGAAAAAATTATGGAGAATGATTGTAAATCAATATATGCCATGTTTACTTTTCTTTTCCTTTTTCTTCTGTTTTTTTCTTTCTCTTGCTTTTTCCCTTTTGTTCTGATTTTTCTCCCCCAACATAGTTCATAAAGAAATATGTATTTAAAAATTAACATGCATGGATAACCAGAAAAAAGAAAACAATAAAAAAGAAATTGTTCAGTGGGTGGGTGAGTAGGGGGAGAATGAAATAAATGCCTATAAAATAAAATTTTAAAAAAGGATAGGGTTATTGGAAAAAAGAAAATAAAAGGCAAGGCTTTCACATGTAAAAAAGACAAATGCTTATTGACTGATTGATTATGAGCCCTTGTTATTGGCATATATGGTAACTTTTCAGCATATAGGCATTAGGAATCTCTGACTGTACTGATTAAAATTTAATAATAGTAGAGTAGTTTCTTCATCTCAGAGACTTCATCTCAGATATTTTTGAAAACTTGATATCGTTTTATTTTGTTTTGTTTTCTTTTGAATTGTTATATAGCTAATGAACATTTACAAATTGAGGATTTTGGACTACATGACTTTTAGGTTCCTTTCTACCAGTAAATCTTATCATTTTTCTCTTTTCAAATACCTTTAAATGGAATTATTATTGGTGGTGTTAGAAATATATTTTTTTCCTTAAAAATGCAACATAAAACATAGTTTCTTCCCTTAAAGAGATTACATTTTACTAGAGAATAAGGACAAGAAAGCATATAGCAAAAAGAATAATATTTGTATGTATAATGTTATGGGGACAATTAAAAAATGTAAAAAAATGATGCTCTAGGAAATTTTGAGATCCTAAGAGTAAAAATAGGAGTAGAGAGAAACATATTATATGTCTCAAATTCTTGACAAAATTCTAAAATGGGCTTTTGTTTTTCTGCTAAGTTTGTCCAGGATTTTGCTTCATCGTGCTTCAGAGACCACAAAGTGCAAGCCCCAGAATTGGAAGAGTAATTAGTAATGAATACTGTGGTCAGAGTTATCCTCTAATTTAGAGGCTCCTTTGAATGATATTAGCTCTATTTCTCTTCTCCCGAAAAAAACAAAAACAAATGGCTGTGATTATTGGAGGGATATAGATTATGTGCTTTCAGATTTTTAAGCCCCTTGTATTTTAATACTCGGTTCTGATCTATTTATAAGCCTTTTGTTCCTTTCCAAAATTCTGTCCTCACACAAGTCCTGGGTCTGTGGAATTCTACACTGATCAGTCTGTATGGTGGATTCAGAATTAGAGCACCTGGGTTCCATTCTGTCAATATATTTTATTTTCTGTATAACAAAAGGAATTAGATGAACTCCAAGTTTGAAATTCCAAGTTCAAGTTCCAAGCTAGAAGTTTGACTCCACTTCAAATTTATAACCTTCTCCTAAGATTCTGTGATCTTTGGCTTGGTTTGTCCCTCTCCATTGTCTAATTTACCGTTCACTAGCATTTAGGAAGACCAAGTAGAACAGTACATGGTCCCATTCTCCCAGAAAGCAAATCCAAAAAGCAAATGAATTGAATTTTTCAAGAGACAAATTTAGAAAAAGAACTTTATAACAATTAGTGTTGTCCAATGATCCAATGAGTTCCATGTCATTCTATAAACCTTTAAGCAAAAACTGGATGGCCACTTGTTGGGCATATAGTAGAAAGAATTCTTTCCTCCTCCAGTTATATATTGAAGAGGATAAAGAGTTCTTAACCTTTAAAATTTTTACATCATGAAAGTTTTACTTTTCTATTGAAGCCTATAGATATTTTTCTCAATATAATGCTTTCAAATAATTGAAGGATATTTTGAATTTCATTTGAAGTGAAAATAAGGATGTACTTATTTTCTCATCCAAAATTGTGGACACACTAAGATCTCTTTCAACTTTGAAATTCTGTAATTCTATGAACCCATATTCATATCTGGGTATAGAGGGGAAAGCACATTGTGCTTGTAGTCAAGACCTGAGTTTTGATCCCAGGTCTGCCATTTTTCATCTTTGTGCTTGGGCTGCAGTTTCCTCATCTATTAAAAAAAGTGGACTCTTGTAATAAAAATATGATTCTCTGGTTGGACAAAGCTGTCATATTTCAAGCTTGGCATTCACTTAACAGAGCCTGAATTCCTACAGTGTTTTTTGGTGGCTTATCTATGGTATTTGACCTTTCAGTTCTGTCTTCCTAGCCATGATGCAATCATGGCCTAGTGGCAGGAATGCTGCATAGGGAGTTAGGAAACCTAGATTTCATTTGTGGTTCTTATACTAACTAATCGTGTGACCCTAAGCAAGAAGCTTTATTTTTCTGCACCACAAATTCTTTGCAAAGTAGAAACAATACCATTCATGCTACTACCTGCTTTACTGGGTTTTCTGAGAAAAATGGTTTGTAAATTTTAAAAGTCTTCAAAAAGACAACTCATACATCAAAACCCCTCCCACTATGGAATATACATACACATTTCATCAGCCTTAGGACCCCTTGCTTCCATGTTCTTCCACAATCAAAACCTATGTTCAGATCTTAAAAATCTTATCATTTTAGAGTTGTAGAGAACTTTACATATTTTTGACCAAATTGTTTAACTAACCTTTGGACATGGCAACTAAAAGGAAAGAGATTTAGAGGAGGAGGTTGGCTCTTGTCCTGAAGTTTCTGGGTTACAATGACTTTGAGCCTTTAAGGGGCTTGTGGGAAAAAAAGGTAAAATCCACAGAAGAAGGGAGGTACTACAGACATACAAACATCTTGCTAAGTCTGCTGGGAAGAGCAGAGCGAGGGAGTGGGCTAGGTCTCCTGCTATGGATACCAATCCCATAATTATAAAATGTTTACAATATCTCTTAAAAGTGTCCCCCCTTTCTCAAACACTGCCACCACTCTGGTGTAGGCTCTTATCACCTCATACTTGGATCATTATTGCTATAGTCTGGAAGTAAGTCTGCTTGCCTCAAGTCTCTCCTGAATCCAATCCATTCTCCATTGAGGCACAAAAGTGATTTTTCCTGAAATGTTTGTTTGACCATTTCACTCTTATAATTAGTAAATAATAGTGGCTCAATATCCCCTGTTTCACACTCAAATCCCTTCATAATCTAGCCTTCTCTAGCTTTCCATTCTTCTTATAATTCACTATCCAACATAAAACCTTCATTACAGTGACATTAACTACTTTGTTGTTCTATGAACAAAACATTCTCTCTTGTCTCTCAGGACAGGAAGCTCTTAATTCTAGTGCTTTCCCTTTGTTATTTTCTATTTGTTTTCTCATCCATTACATTGTGAGCTCTTTGAAGGTAAAGATCATTTTTTGCTTCTTCTTTTTTGCATCTCTAACATATAGAACAGTTCTTTGCATGTATTAAGTAGTAGGTACTTAATACATATTTTTTGACTGATCATTTTGCTCTTGTTTTCCATTATCTGCATCAGTATCTGACCAGCTGACTCCTAGAATTGCAGGGAATGAAAAGGTACAGGGTATTAAGAAATGGCCACATGTCTCTTTCCCTTAGTCTTATTCATCCTTGTGTTTTAAAAATATCTTTTTTCTCTGTGGTATCTTATTTATTTATAATTTATTTTTTCTTTCCTTGAGACCCTTCAGTGATTATAGTCAATGCAGATCTAAGATTTGAGGATATGAATAAATTATCTGTTTGTTTTCTCCTCCATCAGATTATGAGCTCTTTGAAGGTAGGGATTGTCTTTTGCTTCTTTTTTTATATCTCTAGCACATAAAATAACTCTTGACACATAGGAGGTCCTTAATCAAGTATTTCCCCCAAAGCCCTCTGTTACCTACATGCAAGGCCAAAAACTGGATATTTAATCTATTGCAAATTGACTTCTGACCTTATCATTCCACTAAAACTTTTCAAAGTTACAGATGATCTCTTAGCTGCTTTTTGTTCCAATTCTTTTCCCCCTTTGACACTCTCTGCAACCTTTGACATTGTTGATCAATCACTTATCCTTTCTATTCTCCCCTCTCAAATTTTTAGTACATTGCTTTCTCCTGGTTCTTATCCTGTCTATGAGATCATGCTTTCTCTGTCTCCTTTGCTGGATTCTCTTCTAGATCTTGCCCTCTAACACTTCTAAGTATTCTTCACAATTTTGTCCTGGGTCTTCTGTTTTTCATTATGACTTCACTTGATGATCTCACCACTTCCTATAAATTTAAGTATCATATCTATGTTGATGATTCTCAAATGTACCTCTCCTGCCCCAGTCTTTCTACACACTTCCAATCTCCCATATTCAACTAGTTTTCAGACCTCTCAAGTTAGGTATGTACTAGACATCTCAAATTCAATATGTTCAAAATAAAACTCAGCATACCCTCAACCTTCCTCCCATCAACTTCCTGATTACTGTAGAAAGCAAGATGATCCTTCCAGACCCTCAGATTCACAATCTAGCAGTCATTCTAGCCTCTTCATCATCTCTTATCCCCAATATCCACACTGTTGAAAAAATCTGTCAGTTTCAATGTCTCCCATTTCTCTCCTGTGATACTGGTACCACTCTACTGCCTTATTATCTTATTACTTTAGACTTGTTTGGGTCATAGCACCTTTTGTTGGTCTGGTGAAGTCTATGGAATCTTTTTCAAAATGTTTTTAAACACATTAAATAAATTACATATTATTACAAAGGAAACTATTGATATATAGTCTATAGAGAGGAATATAGAACAGTTAAGTGGCACAGTGGATAGAGTATTGGTTTTGGAATCAGGAAAATTCATCTTTAAGAATTGAAATCCAGCCTCAGACACTTAAAAGCTGTGTGTCTCTTGTCAAATCATTTGACTTGTTTACCTGAATTTCTCATTTGTGAAATGAGCTGAAGCAGGAAAGGACAAAATACTCCAGTGTCTTTGCCAAGAAAACCCCAAATAAGGTCACAAAGAATTGGACATGACTGAAACTACTCAACAACAAGACAGAAAGACTAAAATCAACAGCCCTTTCCAATTTCTCACAGACTATAGCCTGTAATATTCTCTATGATTCAATGACTAAAACATTCCATCTACCAACTCCTGACATTTCCATTTGCTGCGACTTTATGCAAAGGATACTCTTCTTCCTTATCTCTGCCTTTTGGCTTCTTTTGCTTCCTTCAGTTCCCAGCTAAAATCTTACCTCTTTACTTCTCTCTCCCCATCACTGAAATAGCTATTTTTCCCATTTAATAGTATTTTATGTTTTTCAATTACATGTAAAAATAGTTTTCAACATTTACTTTTATAAGATTTTGAATTGCAAATTTTTTTTCTTTCTCTCTTCCTTACCTTCTTCCTCCCTAAGATAACAAGCAATCTGATAGAGGTTATACATTTCCAATCATTTAAAACATATAAAAACTTAACTTTTACATGAAATTTACATGATTCCTTTTACTTAGCATCCCATGCTGATTGTTTACAATTTTTCCTATAAAAGGTCAATCAGTCAATAACCATTTATCAAGTACTTACTATGTACCATGTATCATGCTAAGCACCAGAAATATACCAAAAAAGACAAAATACAATCCCTACTTTCCAGGAACTCACAATCTAGTGGAAGGAGACAGTGAACGAACAAATATGATCAGATGAGCTACATATAGGAAAAATGGAAAATAATTAATAGAAGGAAGGTACTAGAATTAAGAGGACAGCTAGGTGACAAAGTATTTTTTGAGCATTGGCTTTGGAATCAGGAAGATTTGTTTTCCTGAGTTCAAATCTGACCTCAAAAACTTACTAGCTATGTGACCTTGGGCAAGTCACTTAACCCTGTTTATCTCCATTTTTTCATATATAAAATGTGCTGGAAAAGGAAATGACAAAATGCTCCAGTATCTTTGCCAAAAAAACTTCTTACTATGGTCATGAAGAATTGGACATGACTGAACAACAATATTTAGAGAGGATGTGGATTTCAGAAGTTGCTGAGTTCAATCCTCTCATTTAACAAGACAGTTAGGTCACACAGTAGATAGAATGCCAGGCCTGGAATTAAGAAGACTCATTTTCAACAATCACAACCACTAGTACTAGAATTACAAAGAAATAGCAAATGACTTCCTGCAGAGCAAAGCTTCTTTAACTGTGGGTTCTGATCCCATATGGGGATCCCATAATTGAATAGTCACAAAATTATGATTTATTATCAGTAAATGTTTGATTTGTATACCTATTTTATATACTTACATGCCCAGGGTCATGTAAAAAGATCTCAGGCAAAAAAATGGGTCATGAGTGGAAAAAGTTTAAGAAGCCCTGCAGTAGAGTATAGGACAAGGAAACTGGGAGAGTCAATAGATGGAGAAGAAGAGAGTGAACATTTGAGGACCGCAATATAGTATTTTCATGAAAATTAGAAAAAAAAAACTTTATTTTTTAAAAAAGAAGCCATGCTGCACAGTATAGGACTTAAAGGAAACTAGGAAAGTTAATAGGTGGAGATGATGAGGGAGAGCATTTGAGGGGTGTGGAATAGCCAAAGAACATTCTTTAAGCCAAGAGATAGAACATCTTGTTTTTTGAACAGCAAGGAGGTCAGTGTTACTGGATTGAAGAGTATGTATTGAGGAGTAAGCTGTAAGAAAACTGGAAAGAAAAGGAGCTAGAATATAAAAAGATTTGAATGCTGAACAGAGGATTTTGTATTTGATCTTGGAAGCAATAGGGACCTTATTTGCATATAATTGCTTTCAGGTTGTCTCCTTTATTAGAATGTAAGCTTTCATCTTCAGTCATATGAGAAAATGTTCTAAATCATGATTGATTAGAGAAATCGAAATTAAAACAACTCTGAAGTACCACCACAAACCTATCAGATTGATTAAGATTATAGGAACAGATAATGATAAATATTGAGGGGATGTGGGAAAACTGGGACACTAATGCATTGTTAGTGGAATTGTGAAATGATTCAACTGTTTTGGAGAGCAATTTGCAACTATGCCCAAAGGATTATGAAATGCTGCATACTCTTTGATTCATCAGGGTCATTACTAGATCTATATGTTAAAACAATTACGAAAGAGGGAAAAAGACCCCCATGTGCAAAAATGTTTGTAGCAACTCTTTTTGTGATAGCAAAGAATTGGAAAGTGAGGAGATGCCCATCAATTCGGGGATATCTGAATAAGTTATGGCATATGAAAGTAATGGAATATTATTGTTCTATAAAAATGATTAACAAGTTGATTTTAGCAAAGCCTGAAAAGATTTACATGAACTAATGCTGAGTGGAGCAAGAAGAACTAGGGAAACATTGTACATAACAACAAGATTGTGTGATGATCAACTATAATAGACTTGGCTCTTCTCAGCAAATTAGTGATCCAAGGCAATTACAATAAACTTTAGATAAAAAATAACACCACGTCCAGAGAGAGAACTATGGAGACTGAATGTGGATTAAAGCTAGTATTTCCACCCTTTTTATTTTTTCTCTCAATATGACTCATGGAAATATGTAAAAAATGAATATATATGTATAACCAAAAAAAAAGATGCAAGCTCCTTGGAAGCAGGGACTTCCTTTTTTTTTTTGGTATCCCCATGATTTAGCATAATGCCTGACATAAAGTATTAACTGATCACAGAAAATTCTTTTGGTTACAAAGTTATAAATACTGCATAGGGATGTCTTTGAGTAGTTCAGAGTTAGGTGAAATAGACAACTCTAGCTTCCTCTCACACTACTACTTTTCTCCAAGGAAGACTTTAATTCCTACTCAGAGGAGAAGTTGGAAGTTGGAGAAACCTCTAGCCAGATACTTTCCTCACTGAGAATACAATCTAGAGTATCTGCTCCCTTAAATAGTGTTAGTTTAGGGGATGTGATTTTGAGGTTCAAGCAAATTTCTGATTCACATTTCATTAATGAAAGGAAAAGAGGGCCTCATTTTTTATATCTAAGATGATTCCTTTCATACCCAATTCCAATTCCATAATGAACATATATAGCAATTATCAAAAACTAGAAATTATCAATGAAACATATTTATACAATTCAATGGCAAAAATAGAAATCAGAGAAAGTATTCCTAGAAGAATATATATCAGGCAATAGAATAGAGGAACTCTCTCACTGAGAGTAAGATAATTCAACGAAGAGAGACTTCTAGAGCTCACCAAAGGAGAAATTCCCTGAAGTCTTTAATGGAGCAAACTGAGTCATACCAATGGGGTTTGAGACTCATGTTACAATGTTTAGTTGACTGATTACAGCAACTTCAAACTAGCAATGAGCATGAACAATATTTCTAAATAGATGCAACAAATGTAATGTTATATGAAAATAGATGTAATTTCTATTGGTACCAAAGTCAGAAGTACTATTAATACTAGTGCAGTTGTTTGTCTATATTGAAAATGGAAGGGAATGCCAAATTTTGGTTATAGGTTAGTGAAAATGAAGATGTAATTTCTCTCCTCCTCCTCCAATCCAAGAACATGGACTTTCTGAAATCTATTTCCAGACCCAAGTCAAGAATTCCTGACTTAAAGCATTGTAATGATTAGAATTTTGATAAATATCATTTTAATTTTAATAAACTATTTAATAATTGTCATAATTTAAAAAACTTCTCTTCTGGATTTTCAGTTTGTGCCTTCATGAACCACAATGCCCATGAGAATCATAAAACTCAACATTCTGATAGCATCACTCCAAGGAAGATTTTCCTCCCTAACCTTAACAGCCACCTAGCAATCAAACACTGAGTCATAGAATGTTAAAACTGGTGAAAAAAAATAAAATCCCAAACCTTATGATCATCTAGCCTAGCCCCTTTATCTCTTAGAAGAGAGACTTTAGGCATAAAAAGGGAGATTAATAGTCTGTAATCACAAAAAAAAATTATTACAGATATGGGAGAGACACTTAGTCTCTAGACTATCAGTTCATTGACCTTTCTACTGTGCCACAGCTGCCTTGCCATTATTGGATGGATTGTCCACATAATTTGCTATCCTACCAACCACTGGTATGGCTGTTAGTTACATAACCATCCTGAGGCAAAAGTTTCCACATAGTCTGGTATTAGGAATTTCTGCAATAGGCAGGAAGTGCTCTCTGAGGTCCTGTACAGCTCTGGATTTGGTAAATGTGTTGTTTACCTCCTTTAGGTTAAGATGATGCTTTTTTTCAGTTTTCATTTTCCTGCAGCATTTCCCTTCTGTTATATAAATAGCACTTATTCCTTCTTTCAGAGGCTGATACTGTCCTTTGCTGAGTTTAGTGCAGAGAAATGTTATTGTCTGTTCATGTTTGACAGCTCTTCTCTCATTTTCTGCTTTAGCTCCTGCAGGGTAATTATCACTGTATATCATTGCTGTTCATAAAAATACATGTGACCAGTCAGCATCTGAGTGAGGAAAGATACCTAGGTACCCTGCTGTCAGGATTTACTTCTTACATATTTTTCTGGTTTTGTGGAAAAACTGAGAGTGACTCAAGTCTATGAGTAAATGCAATTTGGTTATGGAGAGAAGAGACAAAAGATCATTGATCTATCTCTGATTATATATGCTCCCTATAACCAGATATACATTCATATATATATGTATATATATACATACACACATATATGTATACACATGCATGAATATAATTCTACAATCCAATTTCCATCTTACCATGTAGAATGCTGAAGTTCCTTTGTCACCGCAATGAATGCAGATTACAGAAATCCAGGTACTTCAAATGACTTAGTCAAAGTTCTAACTTAATTATGAATAAATCCTTAATCAATGTGAAAGGATTATGGTATTTTGAACATTAGATAATAGCCAGTGAGGTCACATTGGAAATATTTGCAGTTTTGGCTGGAAGAATTAGACATACCTTTGAGCCTATGTAAAGAAATAAAATAAAAAAGTTCTTATTTGAACTGTGAGCTACATATAACAAAGAACCCTTCAGTCTAGCAAGGGAAGAGTTCCATCTCAGAGGATTCCATTTCATTAAGCAAAATCAAACCTCTGAAAGGCAATTTATTTGAAGGAAGGAAGGATTGATTTTTTCTTTCTCTTTTTCTTCTTGCTCTCCTTTCACCAACTTCCTCTAATTGACAATGCCATTGGAGATACTGGACTAGTGGCAGATAGTATATGTAGATCAAAGAGATTGGAGTAGTAGTTGTAGTAATCGAAGTCATAGTAGTAATAGGAGTGATTATAAAACAATGAAACTGTCTGTCCCAAGATAGGTGCTTAATGAATGGTTATTGTTTGATTGAAATGTGGATAAGACTAGCTAGTATTTGTTTAACATTTTAAGGCTCACAATGCTGTATAAGTATTTTATTTCATTTGATCCTCACAACAATCCTCTTATTATCTTCATTTTGCAGTAGAGAAAAATAAGAGTGAGGTAGGTTAAGTTGAACAAAGTCATATAGTTAGTATCAGAGACAGGATTTGAACTCAGCTCTTTCTGATTCCAGATCCAGTTCTCTACTGACTATACAATCTTACAGGAAACAGCAGGAGAAATATTCAGGGAAAGGAAGCTTTAGGGAGTGTCACCTCTGTGGCAAAGGGAAGAGTTAATTAAACATTCTACCAAGGTAGTGAACCTTGGAGAATATCAGAATAAGACCAAAGAACTTCATGAAGACTATAAATGGTAAAAAGTACTTCCAATAACTAGCAATTGTGACTTACCTTTTTGTCTAAACAGTCAATCCTCAACATTCACACATGTAAAATGATTGATGATTTTATGATTCAAACATTCCCATGATGTTATTATTAATCTCATTTACACTTTCATGTTTGCAACCATGCACATTTCTGGTACAATGGAGTGGTAGGAATCCCATGAGGCACATTACTACCCTTGTTCTTCCTATGATTATAAAGAGCAAATTGGGCATTTATTGCATATTTTCATTGTTTGCCTTTAAAATCAAGTTTTATCTTGCAATTATGCCCCCAAAGCATAGTGCAAGTCCTCTGGGCTCTAAGCCCAAGCATGCCAAGTCAGCAATTTGGCTTAATGAGAAAATGAAGGTGTTAGATAAAATTTGTGCCAAAATTTCTGCAGGTTCTGTTAACTGCTAGTTTGGTATTAATAAACTGATGATTCCTTATATGCATAATACAATGCCTTTATATCACCATCCAACATTGTGGAAGGTAAGATTCAGGTTAAAATGTTTTTCTTTTAAGAATTTTATTTGTTGTACAATATTTATAATACTATAGATTTCATGTATTTTGAAAAGTGAATATTATCAGAAATCGTGTTTTTTTAATTGGAATGTTAACACAAAAGTCATAGGATTCTAGGGAATTACTTGTAAGAAAAACATGCTTTGCATTTAGCAATTTTCTTTTGTGCACTGTATTTTATGGGTTATTTCATGGTTACTATGTCAGGAAAAGTAAATGTTGTCAGAATTAATGTTTTGTTATAAAGAATCATATGGAGAAAAGTATATTTTCAGCATTTCAGTGAAAGATTTTTGATGGTCATAGGAATCTAACCCCCATTTCCATAGGTTTCAATGTAACAATATTCATATTTTTATTTTCTAGACATTTTCTAGGAATATTCCCCTGTGAAAATTGAAAATTGACCATGTGTTCTCTGCAATTGTCATTCAGTACCTTTGAACTCTAAGTTCTTCTTCACTTTAACTATGGACCCTTTGTATGTATTTGTATGAGAATGTAGTCAAACTTTTGTGAGAGGGATTTTTTATAACTATTGTTATTGTCCCCAATTGTTAGTGCAAAGCTCGGAAATTACCTTATATATTATTTTGTATATTTTTTTTGCAGATACTCCTCTTCCTCTTTCTCCTCCTTCTCCTCCTCCTCCTCCTTCTTTCTCATGTTGACCATATTCAAAATATATATTTCATTCTGTGTATTAGTGCATCACCTTTCTGTCAGAAGATGGGCATCCTTCTTTGTCAATGTTACTTTGGAATCATGGTTGATCATGGCATTGATGAGAGTTCTTTTAGGTCTTTCAAAATAGTTCATTTTTAAATATTGATATTATAAATTGTCCTGGGTCTGCTTATTTCACTCTGAATCAGTTCGTATAAGTCTTCTAGGACT
This sequence comes from Myrmecobius fasciatus, assembly GCA_023553655.1. Taxonomy (NCBI): domain Eukaryota; kingdom Metazoa; phylum Chordata; class Mammalia; order Dasyuromorphia; family Myrmecobiidae; genus Myrmecobius; species Myrmecobius fasciatus. The sequence goes on from JAJPUD010001833.1 coordinate 246,339, forward strand.
CATTATTAGTAATATATTAGTATAATACAATATAATAAAATTACATTCCAATATGTTAAAATATCATAATTTGATGGACATCCAGGCTTTTAGTTCCTTATTACTACAACAAATATTATTATAAATGTTTTTGTATCTATAAGGCCTTTCCTCTTTATTTGATCTCTTTTAGGTATAGCTTAGTAATAGAATCTTTGGATTAAAGGTTATAGATGGTTGAGAAGCACTGAGGGGCATAGTCCCATATTGCTTTCTACAATGACTAGGACAATATGTACTAGATAAACCCTAGATAAACCACTATTGTCCATCTCTCTACAGTCTTGCCCACATTTGCCGTTTTCATTTTTGGGTCTTTTGCTAATCTGATAAGTGTAAATCAGAACTTCAGTGGTACTTCAATTTACATTTCTCTAATTATTAGTAATTTAAAATATTTTCCCCATGTCACTGTTGATAGTCTGGATTTATTTGCTTGAAAGTTTTCAATATTCTTTGATCATTTATCTGTTGGTGAAACAATTTATCAATGGCCAAATTAATCATCTAAAAATTTTGAATTGATTCATATCTTAGATATAAAACCTTTTTTTCTCAAAAGTGTTTTTTCAAATACATGTAAAATAACTTTCAACAGTCATTTTTGTAAGACTTTGTGTTCCAAATTTTTCTACCTCCTTCCCTTACCACCTCTTTCCCCAAGACAGCAAAAAATCTGATATAGGTTAGACATGTGCAATCCTTTTAAACATATTTATATATTTGTTATGTTTTACAAGAAAAATCAGACCTAAAAGGGAAAAGCAATGAGAAATAAAAAGCAAACAAACAAAAAGATGATAATATTATGCTTTAATTCTTACTCAGTCTCCATAGTTCTCTCTCTGGATGTAGATGGTATTTTCTATCCTAAGTCTATTGATATTGTCTCAGAGCCAAGTCCATCACCATTGATCATTATGTAATCTTACTGTTACTATGTACAATGTTTTTCTGGTTTTGCTCACTTCACTCAGTATCAGTTCATGTAAGTCTTTCCAGGATTTTATGAAATCAATCTGTTCATCATTTCTTATAGAACAATAATATTCCATTGAATTTATATACCATAACTTCATAACTTATTCAGCCATTCCCCAATTGATGGGCATCCCCTCAATCTCCAATTCCTTGCTACTACAAAAAGAATTTCTACAAACATTTCTGCTATTTTCCCCTCTTTTATGATCACTTTAAAATATAGACCCAGTAGTGAGATGGCTGGATCAAAAGGTATGCATAGTTTTATAGCTGTTTGAGCTTAGTTCTAAATTGCTCTCCAGAATGGTTGAATCAATTTGCAAGGACACCAACAATGCTTTAGTGCCTTGGTTTTCCCACATTCAATATTCATCATTATCTTTTCCTGTCATCTCAGCCAATCTGAGAGGTGTGAAGTGGTACTTACAGAGTTGTCTTAATTTGCATTTCTCTAATCAACAATGATTTAGACCATTTTTTTTAAAACCTCTTAGAGAGAAACTTGCTACGATACTTTTTTCTAGCCAACTATCTTCTAATCTTAGCTCTATTTAATTTGTTCATAAAAGAACTTTAAATTTTTATGTAATCAGAATTGTACATTTGATCTTTTATTATCTCCTCTATCTTGTTTGTTCACGAACTCTCTATCCATATATTGTCATAATCATTTTTTACCTTGTTTCTATCATATGTTTATCACATGACTATATCAAGATCATATTTCCATTTGGAAGCTCTCTTGGTATATGATGTGAAGTATTAGTCTAAGCCTAATTTCTTCTAAATTGCTGTCCAGTTTTCTTAACAGTTTTTGTCATACAGTGAGTTCTTGTCTCAGTAGTTGAGAATGAATACAGTGTTACTGTATTCATTTACTTTTATTTATTGCATACCTAATTTATTGCACAGATCAATCTTTTATTTTTTTTTTAACTACTACCAAATTGTTTTGTTAAGTATGGATTTGTGGTAAAATTTAAGACCTAGTACTGCTAAGCCACTTTCCTTCATACTATTTTTTCCTTATGTCTCTTGAGACTGTTGACCTTTGATTCCTTCAGATACATTTTATAATTTTTTTCTGGTTCTTTAAAGTAATCCTCTGGTAAAAAAAAATGTTATGGCATGGCATGGCATGGGATAAATTTCATTTAGGTAATTTTGCCATTGTAATGGCTTGGCCTACCTAGAAGCAATTAATATTTTCCCAATTATTTATAATTTTTTTTGATTATAGTAATTCCTATATAGTACTATTAGTTTAGTTGTATTATGAAAGATGATATTGGGCACACATCCTTTGCTCTTGATTTTATTGAAAAGGATTCTAGTTTGTCTCTATTACATGTAATGTTGGTTCTTGGTTTTAGATATGTATCATTCATTATGCCAAGTAACTGACCATTTGTTCTTATGTTTTCTAGTTTTTTAAAATCAGAAATGAATATTGTATTTTCTCAAAAACTTTTACTATATTTGATATAATTGATACAATTTTTGTTTTTATTATTAAGTCAATTATTTTGTAATTTTTTAAAATATAAGTTCAACTTTGTCATATTGTAAAATTTTGTGATATATTGCTGTCATTTCTTTGCTAATGTTTGGTCAAAAAGTTTTGCATTAATGTTCATCAGGGATATTCATCTCTAGTTTTTTTTTCTGTTTTGGCTTTCACTGATTTAGGTATCAAGATCATATTTGTATTGTAGAGCATCTGGCTTGTTATTTTAGCAAAATGTTTTGATAATATTACAATTACTTGCTCTTTGAATGTTTGGTAGACTGCTTGTAAATATATATGACATATTTTTCTGCTTTTGGAATTCATTTATGGATTAGTCAATTTTTTTGTGAGGCTGAGTTGTTTTAATTATTTAATTTTTGTTCTGTAAATAAAGATATTTTATATATTTTTGTAAATATGCATTTCATTTAAGTTATTTATGGTGTCATATATTTGTGCAAGACAATTTCTAATATAATCTTTATTTCTCCTTCATATATTATTTTTCATTTTTCTATTAATAATTTAGTTTTCCTTCTTTTTTCATTAGGTTATCTAATAAACATTATTTTTCTGAAGTTCTTAATCTTATCTATTAGTTCTTTTTTGCCTTTCATTTTGTTAAATCTTATTTTTAAAATTTCTACATTAATGCCCATTCTTTGCACTGATATTTCACTTTCATTGATGAAAATGTTTAAAAATACAAGTCTATCTTTAAGGCCTGTTTTTTGGTATGTTGTTTTATTGTTGGAATTATCTTTAATGAAATTATTTTTCCTTTCTATGATTTATTCTGCAACTCACTAATTTTCCAAGCCTAACTTATTTAAGTCTCTAGTTAAATTTTTATATTTTCTTCAATGGCTTTTCATTGGATATAATTTCAAATATATTTTCATCAGTATTAAATAAGTTCAATATTATTGTTTTGCTGAATTTGTGAAATTTTTATGTCCTAAGATATGGTCAGTTTTTATATAGTTACTCTTCTAAAATTGAGAAACATGTATATTATTTTCTATTTTCATTCAATTATTGCCAGAGACATCATATCTTTAAAAATTTCATTCAGATCCTTAATTTTTTTTCTTGTTTATTTTTTTTTGGTTGGATATTTCTGTAACTGAAATGGATAAATTGAGATTCTCTTTATTATAGTTTCACTATATCTCATAAATGGTTTAGCTTTCCCTTTAAATATTAAACGTATATTGTTTGGTGCATACGTGTAAAGTATTTAAATTAATTCATTGTCTCAAGTACTTAGAGGTAAAATATAGTTTTCTTATTTATTTAAATTAATTCTATTTTTATTATTTTTTTAGTGTGAGATAATGATTGCTTCACCAGATTTTTGGTTTATTTGTTAGCTAAGCACGATAATTTTTTCTCCAATCTATTATTTTAACTGTTTGAATCTTTATGTTTCAAGTGTGTTTCTTATAAACAGCATCTTATCAAAATTTTATTTCTAATCCATTCTACTATCTCTTTCCATTTTATGAAAACTCCATTTAATTCACATTCACAGTTACAGTAGTTCATCATGCATTGTCCTCTCCTTCTTTAACAGGTTCTTAACATTTTATTTGCTCTTAAATCCCTCTTTACCATTATCAATGTCCAACTTTGTATTTGTTTGAATTTACCCTTCCTCTTACTGTCTCCTTTCCTTTCTTGCTGTTCACTCCTGTTTCTTTGTGAGATTGAATGTGTGTGTGTGTGTGTGTGTGTGTTGGATTGGATGTGAAGAAACATGTGGCTATGTTCTTTGAGCTGTTTGTGTCTATTATGTGTACAAGCATTGTGCTAAGCACATAAAAGAAAAAAATAGTTCCTCTCCTTAAGGAACTCAAAATCTAATGGGAGAGACAACATTCAAATAAATGAATACAAACTATATGTACAAAAAACAGGAAATAAAAAAGAAAAGAATTAAGAAGGACTGGGAAAGGCTTCCCGTAGAAGATTTGATTAATTGGGACTTGAAGGAAATTGAGGAAGCTCAAAATTGGAGAGGAGGAGGGACAATATTTCATTCATGGGCAACAGCCAGAGAAAATGCCAGGATATGCAACAGGCATTTTCCCCCTCCATCCTTTCTTCTTTAAAGAAAAATCAAAACAGAACAAAACAACTCACAGGCCATCTGTCTTGTTTGACTCCCTTGATGATCTTAGATGGTTTTGGATTTCTGAAAAGACATTTGTATTATCCTTTCCCCCATTATACTATAAGAACTTCACCCTTATAAAGCCTCTTCAGATAGTTCACTTGTATTTATTTTTTATATTTCTCTTAACTCCTATTTTCGAATTTCAAAGTTTATCCAGCTTTGGTCTTTTCAACAGGAATAATTTAAATTTCTCTATTTCATTGAAGGTATATTTTTTCCCCTGTTGATTTATAAATACATTTTAGTTGTGTTGAGTATGCTCTTCATAACCACTTCTTTCACTTTTTGGAATTTTGTATCCTATTCCTTAAAGTTGTTGCTATAGGGGTAGCTAGGTGGCACAGTGGAGAGAGCACTAGCCCTGAAGTCAGGAAGACCTGGGTTCAAATCTGGTCTCAGACACTTAACATTCCCTAGCTGTGTGACCCTGGGCAAGTCACTTAATCCCAATTGCCTAAGCAAAAAAAAAAAGTTGTTACAAAATCTTTTGTGATCCTTACTTTGGAATTTGGTGCTCAAATGTTTTCTTTCTGGCCTTTCAAAATATTTTGTATTTTATCTGAAGGCTCTGGATTTGGTGTGTGATACTCCTGGTAGTTTTAATTTTGAGATGTCTTTTTGGAAGGCAGATTCTTTCTATTTTCACTTTATCCTTTTGTTCTAATATGCCTGAGTAGATTTTCTTTATGATTTTTTGAAATGGGATACCCAGGTTCTTTATTTTCAGATAGTCTAGTAATTCTTAATTTATTGCTTCTTAATTTGTTTTCCAACTCAGCTATTTTTTTTGTATGAAATACCTTATTTTTTCAACATTATGACAAAAACATTTTTAGCATTTCTGTTTTAATTTTTAGGAACTCTTTTTCTTGGATAAGTTTTTTTCTCATTAATTAATTAATTTTTCCAAGTCTCCCTTTTGTAATTCTCATTTATTTTCTGTTTCTTTTGTCCAGTCATCTAATTTAATTTGTAACATATTTTTTAAATCTTTAAAAAATAAAACAATAATCCAAATAATTTCTTCTAGGAATTCTAATTAAACTTGTGTTCAAATTGTGTTTTTTGAAGATTTACTTATAGATTTTTTGGAGTCTTTTTCTTCTTTTACATTTATTTCTTGAACATCCTTGGAATCTATCTTTTAAATTTTTTTTGTTTACTCTTTCATTTAGCCTTATTTTCTATATTGAGCCTCTGGAAACTTCTGGTGGCAGTGTGGTGACCTGACTTATCTGGTGGCTTCTTGTTAGTGCCAGGATAACATTAATCCCCTCATCTGCTCTCAGGGCATTGGCTCTGAGATTTATTTTCATTGTTTAGAGTGAGAGATCAATGACTCTTTTCCATATACTCCACTGGTTTAAAACAATTGTATCAAGGTCCACTTTGGTGGGGCTACATCTCTTCTGGTTTACCAAATAGTATCATGGCCTTCATTCTCTCTTGAGGAAATGGACTCCCAAACATATTATACATATTCTCTCCTAGTTGATTGCCTATAGATTGAATTTGTGATTTTGGGCTGAAAAGATTACTTTGTGATTTCTCCTTTCATTTCTTACTATCATGTAGAATGATACTAAATGAGATTGAGTTTGGAGTAGTTTTTGTGGGAAGGTAGATTTCACTACTCTCTCATTTTGTCAATTTTGATAAATGATCTCATTTCCCAATCATTTTCTACTTATATGCCAAATTAGTATTACTGTATCACAGGTCTGAAAATATAATTACTCTACTCACAAAGTTTCAAAGGCTTAAACATTTAAAAAATGCTTTCTTTTGATATAAAAATATAACATTTTCAACCTGAAATACATGTATTTAGTTTTTTGTTTTGAGATATTTAAGTATTTTTTTATTTTAAAAAAATATACATGGATAATTTTCAACATCTATCCTTGCAAAAACTTGTGTTCCAATTTTTTCCCTTCCTTCCCCCACACAGTCCCAAAGAAGACATGTAATCCAATATATGTTAAGCATGTGCAATTATTCTATACATATTTCTCCAATTATTATGCTGCACAAGAAAAATCAAAAAGGAAAAAAATGAGAAAAATGCAGGCAAACAACAATAAAAAGAGTGAAAATACCATGTTGTAAATCAATATTCAGTTCCCACAGTCTTCTCTCTGGGTGCAGATGGCTCTCTGCATCACAAGATCATTGGAGCTGGCCAAATCATCTCATTATTGAAGAGAGCCATGCCCATCAGAATTGATCCTCTTATAATCTTTTTTTTTTTTTTTGCTGTGTTCATGTAAGTCAATCCAGGCCTCTTTGAAATCATCCTGCTGACCATTTCTTATAGAACAATAATATTCCATGACATTCATATATAATAACTTATTCAACCATTCTCCAACTGATGGCATCCACTCAGTTTCCAGTTTCTTGCCACTATACAAAGGGCTGCCACAAACATTTTTGTACATATGGATCCTTTTCCCTTCTTTATGGCCTCTTTGGGATATAAGCCCAGTAAAAACACTGCTGGATCAAATGATATGTACAGTTTAATAATTTTTTTGAGTCTACTTTCAAATTGTTCTCCAGAATAGTTGAATCAGTGCACAACTCTTAACAATGCATTAGTATGATAGTTTTCCTACATCCCCTCTAACATTTGTCATTATCTTTTTCTGTCATCTTAGGCAATCAGAGCTTTCTGAGGTAGTAGTACCTCAGAGTTGTCTTAATTTTCATTTCTCTGATCAATAGTGATTTAGAGCACTTTTTCATATGACTAGAAATAGTTTCAATTCCTTCATCTGAAAATTATCTGTTCATATCCTTTGACAATTTATCAATTGGAGAATGGCTTGAATTCTTATAAAGTTGAGTCGATTCTCTATATATTTTAGAAATCAGGTCTTATCAGAACCCTTGGATATCTTGTCTGCATTGATTTTGTTTGTACAAAAACTTTTAACTTAACATAATCAAAGCTATCCATTTCATATTCAATAATGTACTCCAGTTCTTCTTTGGCCACAAATTCCTTCTCCTCCATAGAACTGAGAAGTAAGCTATTCTTTGTTCTTCTAATTTGCTTATAATATCACTCTTTATGTCTAAAATCATGAACCTTTTCAATCTTATCTTGATATAGGGTGTTAAGTGTGGGCCAATGCCTAGTTTCTGCCATATGAATTTCCAGTTTTCACAGCAGTTTTTGTCAAATAGTGAGTTCTTATCTCAAAAGCTGTGGTCTTTGGTTTGTCAAACACTAAATTACTATAGTTATTGACATTTTTGTCCTATGAACTTAATCTATTCCACTAATTGACTATTCTATTTCTTACCCAGTACCAAATGGTTTGATGATATAGGTTTTAATACAGTTTTAATATAATTTTATAATATACTTTTAAGTCTGGTACAGCTGGCCACCTTCATTTGCATTTTTTTCATTAATTCCCTTGAAATTCTTGACCTTTTGGTCTTCCAGAGAACTTTGTTACTATATTTCCTATCTATAAAAGAGATTTCTCTATTTCTTGAAAGTCTGATTGATATGGCACTGAATAAGTAGATTAATTTAGGTAGTATTGTTATTTTTATTATATTCACTTGGTCTACCAATGAACACTTGATATTTTTTCCAATTGATTAGATCTGACTTTATTTGTATGGAAAATGTTTTATAATTATGTTCATATAGTTCCTGCCAATGCAGGTAGACTTCCAAATATTTTATTTTACCTACAATTATTTTGAATGGAATTTTTCTTTGTATTTTTATGTGCTGAACTTGGTAAGATAAAAAATGCTGATGATTTATGTGGATTTATTTTGCATCCTGAAACTTTGCTAAAGTTGTGAATTGTTTCTAGTAGTTTTTAGTTGATTCTCTAAGTATACCATTATATCATCTATAAAGATTGATAATTTGGTTTCCTCATTACCCACTCTAATTTCTTTAATGTCTTTTTCTTCTCTTATTGCCAAAGCTAATAATTCCAATACAATATTGAATCAGTAATGGTGATAGTGGGCAACTTTGTTTCACCCTGATCTTAGTAATGGTTGTAGTTTATCCTCTTTATAGATGCTTGCTCATGTTTTAAATAGGCACTACTGATCATTTTAAGGAAAAATCCATTTATTCCTATATTCTCTATTGTTTTTTGCATAGGAATGGGTGTTGGATTTTGTCAAATTTTTTTTCTGCATCTATTGAGATAATCATAAAATTTTCATTACTTTGGATATTGATATAGCAATTATGCTAATACTATTATTAATATTGAACCAGTCCTGCATTTCTAGTATAAATTCTACTTGGTCATAGGATATTTCCGCCTTTCTGCATTTGATTTTGAGGGTTTTTTTATGCCCTAATACATGGTCAATTTTTGTATAGGTTCCATGAACCACCAAGAAAAAAGTAAACTCTTTTCTGTCTCCATTTAATTTTATCCAAATACCTATCATCTCTAACTTTTCTAACATTCTGTTTACCTCTTTAACTTATTTTGTATTTATTTTGTGGTTCAATTTATCTAGTTCTGAGAGAGCAAGGTTGAGTTCCCCCACTATAGTTTTACTATCTATTTCTATTTGCATCACTCTTAACTTCTCCTCTAGAAAGTTTGATACTATACCACTTGGTGCATATATGTTTAGCATTGATATTATTCCATTATCTATGATATCCTTTAGCAAGATGTAGTTTCCTTCCTTATCTCTTTTGATTAGATCTATCTTTGCTTTTACTTGATCTGAGATCAGGATTGCTACCCCTGCTTTTTACTTCAGCTAAAGCATAATAGATTCTGCTCCAGCCTTTTACTTTACTTTGAATGTATCACTATGTTTTAAATGTGTTTCTTGTAAATAACATATTGTAGGATTCTGGCTTTTAATCCATTCTGCTATCTGCTTTTATTTTATGGGAGAGTTAATTCCAATTACATTCACAGTTAACATTAATAACTTTGTATTTACTGTATTCTTGTTTTCCCCAAGTTATACTTTTCTCTTTCCTTTCCCCTTTTCCCTCTTCCCTGTATTTTACTTCTGATTGCCACCTTCTCAAAGAGCTCTCCCATTTTATAGTCCTTGCCCCTTTCTGTTCTACCTTTAGCCTCCCCCTTTCCTTTCCACTTACTTTTCCCTCCTATTTCTCTGTAGGGTAAAATAAGTTTTTCTGTGAAGCTAAATATGTTTGATATTCTCTCTTTGAGCCATATCTAATGAGAGTAAGAATCACACAATGCTCATCTTCCTTCTTTCCCTCAATTATAATAGGTCTTTTTTGTCTCTTCATGAAATGTTATTTACCCAATTTTAACTCCATTTCCCTCTTCTTCCAATAGAATTCCATTTTTCTCTAGGGAGAATGTCACAATAAAATCAAATTATACCTGCACCTTCTAGGTGTAATCATAACGGAGATACAGATCTCAAGAGTTAAGCATATCATCTTTACATAAAGGGATATAAGCCTTTTAAGCTTATTTTTTCTTATTATTTTTTTCTTTCCTTTTTACCTTTTTTATGCTTCTCTTGAGTTCTGTATCTGAAGATAAAATTTTCTGTTCAACTCTAGTCTTTTCATCAGAAATAAATGAAATTCACTTGTTTCATTGAATGTCCATCTTTTCCCCTGACAGATAATGCTTAATTTTGCCAGATAATTGATTCTTGGCTGCAATCCAACTTCCTTTGCCCTTGGGAATTTAATATTCCAGGCTTTTTGAAGTTTTAAAGTGGAAGCTGCTAAGTCCTGGGTAATCCTGATTGTGGCTTCTCTGTATTTGAATGATTTTTTTCTCCCTGTATGCAATATTTTCTCCTTGATCTTATAATTCTGAAATTTAGCTACAATGTTCCTTAGAGTTTTCATTTTGGGTCTCTTTCAGGAGGTGATTGGTGAATTCTTTCAACGGCTATTTTACCTTCCTGTTCTAGGATATCAGGGCAGTTTTACTTGATGATTTCCTGAAAAGTGATGTCTAGGCTCATTTTTTTTCATTATGATTTTCACTCATATTCTTACATTGCCTCTCCTTGATCAGTTTTCCAGTTCAGTTGTTATTCCAATGAGTTATTTTATATCTTATTCTATTTTTTCATTTTTTTGGTTTTGTTTGACTGATTCTTGAAGTCTCATTGAGTCATTCACTTACATTTGTTCAATTCTAATTTTTAGTGAATTATTTTCTCCCATTAGCTTTTTATCTCCATATATCTTTGGCCAATTGAACTTTTAAATAAGATATTTGGTTCATTGGATCTTTTTCCATTTTGCAAATTCTGTTTTTCAATTAATTAGTTTCTTTTTCAAATATATTTTGTAAGATGTTATATACTTTTTCCATTTCACTAAATCTAATTTTTAAGAAATTATCTAGTTTTCTTCAGATAATTTCTGTTTTTTCTTTTCCAAACATTCTTGCAAAGTTGTCATTTTCTTTCCCGATTTTTCTTCTAACTCTCTTTTAAGATCCTTTTTGAATTCTTCCAAGAGAGCCTTGTTAGATGGGAACCAACTTATATCACCATTTGGGGCTTCATCTGGAGATGGTTTACCTTTAGGATCCTCAGGGTTTGAGGACTGTTCTCTTTTTCGATAAAAGCTATCTATGTTCAGAGTTCTTTTTGCTTTTTTTCCCCCACATTTTTAAAGGTTGAGGTCTGCTCTTAGGGGAAATGGAATATTGTATCAAGCTTCCTTTGCAGGCCACAGTGGCTTTATGCTGCCCTGTGGCCAATGCTGTTGACTTCCCAGTGCTGGGTGGGCATGACCAAGTCCTGTGTTATAATGGTGAGTCAGAGACTCACTATTTGCTTTTTCCATTTGTGTTTGATGTCTCACAGGTAATCTGTTGACCCATTGACTTCTGAACTAGAACATAATAGCCAATCCTGCTCTATTTTGGCTAAGAGCCTCCCACTAAATCCATTCTGCTCTGGGTTCCTTTGCTGCTCCTGTGCTTGGCTACCTCCTCTCCCCACCTTGCCCAATTGAAATAAACCTTTACTGAAGTTTTTTTTTCCAAAATACCTTCTGCTGGAAATTTGTTACACTCCAAATATTCGGGGGTTTTGTCACTCCAAAACCAGTTCAGAGGCTTGATCTGGTACTGATCTGAGGGTGCCAGCAAGAGCTCAGACAAAGACCTATCTTCTCCCCACTATTTTGGCTCTGCCCACCTGAAATTTATTTTTTATTTATTTTTTCTTTTGAGAAGCAATTGGTGTTAAGTGACTTGCCCTGGGTCACACAGTTAGGAAGCATTAAGTGCCTGAAGTCAGATTTGAACTCCTGACTTCAGAGAGGGTGTTCTATCCATTGCATCATCCAAATACCCCTTCAACCTGAAATTTAAAGCTACCTCCAAGATACTTCCATCTACTTTTTCATATTACTTATCTTAATAGACTTCTACATTCCACACAAACTGATCTACTAAGTATTTCAAGAATTTGACAAACCCTCTCTCATCACTGTTTCTCTTCAAAGGCTTTTGCCTATAGCAACAGCTCATGTTTATATAACCCTTACTATGTATATTTGATCCTCACAACAATTCTGGGAGGTAAGTGGTATTATTATTCCATTTTGCAGCTGAGGAAACTGAGGTAAAATAGATTGAGTAACTTTCTCAGGGTCACAAACTAATAAGTGTCTGAGGCCAAAATGGAATTCATGAAGATGAGTCTTCCTAAGTATAGGCCTTGTATTCTATTCACTGAACCAGGCAATGGTCCCAAACAGCTTTCATTTACATCAACCAGTGGGCATTGTATTAAATTCCCTCATTCTAGTTTTTTTTTTTTTGGTAATCACTGAATATATCCATATTAGGAAAAAAACATTTAAGGTGTTTCCTGATATAGCATCCTAAAACTCAATTAACAAGTGTCCATTAAACACCAAGGATGGGGCTAGCTGTTGAAGATACAAAGGTAGAAGTAAAATAATCCCTGCCCTCACAATATTTGGGTATATTCTGACTATAGAACTGGATTGACATCTCTTTTACTTTGGACATTATATCTCTTTTAATGCAGCCAGAAAGTGCATTAGCTTTTTTGGCTTTCAAATCGTAGTACTGGACCCAGCATTTTAAAAGCTGTTATTCGGAGACAATTGTACATCTTGCTAGATGTACAGTAGAGGTCTTTTCTGTAGTGATGGACCAACACTGAAGAATAATTCTTTAGGTTGGCTTCTGGGATCTGAGAAGACATAATTGAGGATTGCTGCCTTTTGGGACCCATGGCAAAGAACATTACTTGAAGATATTTTCAGGAGAACAATATGGACTTGTAGCTAACTTAGGGTCACAATAGAGGTTCTATTAGTTATGACTTGTTAGAAGCTACTAAGAACTTCTGGAGGGAATGGACTTCTGGGATGCACTACCTGGCCATCACTAGACATTAATGAGACTCTATACAAATCTTTGTGAAATGATCATTTTCTGGAGGTCTTTTTATTTTCTTTTTTTTTAATTAAAGCTTTTTATTTGTATAACATATGTATGGGTAGTTCCCCAACATTGATATTTACAAAGCTTTCCATTACAAATTTTACCCCCAGTCCTCTCCCCTCCCCTAGATGGCAGGAAGTCCACTACATGCTAATAATGTTGAAATGCTTGAGAAGTTATGCAAGAAAAATCCTATCTACAAGAAAAAAAAAGAATCAGAGAAAGGCAACACAATGCAAACAAATGTCAATAGACATCATGAAAATGTTACGTTGTGGTCCATATTTCATTTCCCTCTCTCTGGGTGTATATGGTTTTCTTCAGTGAACAATTGGAACTGGTTTGAGACAATTCTTTGTTGCAGAGAGCCATGTTCATCAGAATTGATCATCATGTAATACTGTTGTTGCTGTGTATGATGATCTCCTGGTTCTGCTCGTTTCACTCAGCATCAGTTCATGCAAGTCTCTCCAGGCCTCTCTGAAATCGTCCTGTTGGTCGTTTCTTACAAAACAATAATATTCCATAACATTCATATACCATAATTTGTTCAGCCACTCTCCAATTGATGGGCATCCCTTCAGTTTCCAGTTTCTAGCCACTACAAAAAGGGCTGCCACAAACATTCTTGCACAGGTGGGGCCCTTTCCCTCCTCTAAGATCTCTTTGGGATAGAGGCCCAGTAGAAACACTGCTGGGTCAAAGGGTATGCACAGTTTCACAACTTTTTGAGCATAGCTCCAAATTGCTCTCCAGAATGGTTGGATCCGTTCACAGTTCCACCAACAATGTATCAGTGTCCCAGTTTTCCCACATCCCCTCCAACATTCATCTTTATCTTTTCCTGTCATTTTAGCCAATCTGACAGGTGTGTAGTGGTATCTCAGAGTTGTCTTAATTTGCATTTCTCTGATCAATAGTGATTTGGAGCAACTTTTCATATGACTAGAGATGGTTTTAATTTCATCATCTGAAAATTGTCTGTTCATATACCTTGACCACTTATCTATTGAAGAGTGGCTTGAATTCTTATATATATATGAGACAATTCTCTATAAATTTTAGAAATGAGGCCTTTATCAGAACCATTAAATGTAAAGATGATTTCCCAATTTGATGCTTCCCTCCTAATCTTGTCTGCATTTGTTTTGTTTGTAGAGAAACTTTTTAACTTAAGATAATCAAAATTATCCATCTGGTGTTCAATTAGGAGTTCCAAGTCTTCTTTGGACATAAATTTATTCCATCTCCACAGGTCTGAGAAATAAACTATATTACGTTCCTCTAACTTGCTTACAAATTCCCTCTTTATATCTAGATCATGAACCCATTTAGATCTTATCTTGGTATGTGGTGTTAGGTATGGGTCAAGCCCTAATTTCTTCCACACTAGTTTCCAATTTTCCCAGCAGTTTTTGCCAAATAGTGAGTATTTATCCCAAAAGCTGGAGTCTTTGGGTTTATCGAATACTAGATTGTTAAGGTTATTGCCTAGATTGTCCTGATATCCTATCCTGTGCCACTGATCGACTGCTCTATTTCTTAGCCAGTACCAAACGGTTTTGATGACCGCTGCTTTATAATATAGTTTTAGATCTGGTACAGCAAGGCCACCTTCATCTGCCTTTTTTTTTTCATTAATCCCCTTGAAATCCTTGACCTTTTGTTCTTCCAAATGAACTTTGCTACTATTTTTTCTAGATCTGTAAAATAATTTCTTGGGAGTTTGTTTGGTATGGCACTAAATAAGTAGATTAGTTTGGGTAGTATTGTCATTTTTGTTATGTTTGCTCTGCCTACCCATGAGCACTTAATATTTTTCCAATTGATTAGGTCTGATTTTATTTGTGTGGAAAATGTTTTGTAATTTAGTTCGTATAGTTTCTGACTTTTCCTTGGCAGATAGATTCCCAAATATTTTAAGCTATAGACCAATTTCCCTAATGAATATTGATGCAAAAATTTTAAATAAGATATTAGCAATGAGATTACAGAAAGTCATCCCCAGGATAGTACACTATGACCAAGTAGGATTTATACCAGGGATGCAGGGCTGGTTCAATATTAGGAAAACTATCAGCATAATTAATTATATTAATAACCAAATTAACAAAAACCATATGATTATCTCAATAGATGCAGAAAAAGCCTTTGACAAAATCCAACACCCTTTCCTATTAAAAACACTAGAGAGTATAGGAATAAATGGGCTTTTCCTTAAAATGATCAGTAGCATCTATTTAAAACCATCAGCAAGCATCATATGTAATGGAGAAAAACTAAAACCATTCCCCATAAGATCAGGAGTGAAACAAGGCTGCCCACTGTCACCATTACTATTTAATATTGTATTAGAAATGTTAGCTTTAGCAATAAGAGAAGAAAAAGAGATAAAAGGAATCAGAGTAGGTAATGAAGAAACCAAATTATCACTCTTTGCAGATGACATGATGGTATACTTAGAGAACCCTAGAGACTCAACTAAAAAACTACTAGAAACAATTCACAACTTTAGCAAAGTTGCAGGATTCAAAATTAATCCACATAAGTCATCAGCATTCTTATATATTACCAACAAAGTTCAGCAGCAGGAGATACAAAAAGAAATTCCATTCCAAATAGCAGATGATAGGATAAAATATTTGGGAATCTATCTGCCGAGGTCTCTTTATTTTCAAAGATTATATAATCATAGATTTAGAGCTAGAAGAGAATTAAAGATGATCAGGTATAGCATCTATATGTTATAGAAGAAGAAACTGAGATGCAGAGAGACCAATTAGCTTTCTGAATGTCCTATTAATAGTGAGCATTAGGGCAGATACTTGAACCTAGATCTTCTGATGTTGTGTCTTCTCTGCTTTTACTATGTGGAAAATTTTATGTTGTTTTAAAATTTTCTTTTCTTTTCTTTTTTGGTTTGGGGTTTAATGAACAAATACAAACATTTCAACATATGGAGTACAAAAGAGATGATTGCATATGAAGATATGGGCAAATATGAAATTTGTTTTTCTAATTTGTTTTCCATAATTTTTAATAAAACTTTATTCTATGGAAGGTTTATTTGTAAGTGAAGCATTGCTCTTAATATGCTGAATATATTCAGTATGGGGGCATATCATGCATACTTTCTATTATGCATTAAAATAAATTTTATTCATACCTTCCATTACTATATTTCAGTTCTTTCTGGAAACACATTCTTCTTCTCTCCTCCAAAATGAATCCTTCTTTATGTAGCACTCTTTCCAGAAACTAGATTGTATGTTAGAGATTTGGGAATTAGACAAATGAAGATATTTCGTCTGAACTGCTCCTTCAGTCTAGATTTACTTTGGGACAGTGACAAAATTCCCCATTAAGAAGGAGAGCAGATGAAAGTTTTGACCTTGAGAAGGGTGGAGAAAAGCAAAGGCTAAAGCCAAGATATCAACTTAGCCTGGACCCTTAAGCTAAACATTTACAGCATGAATTGAACCTAATGATTCATATCTCCCTATGAGTGGGAGTTAAGGAAAAGGCTGAGAGCTGGAGATGTTGCAATACAGACCACAGATGGTACAGAGTCTATACATGTAGGAAAAGACACTTTTTGTGTGTGAATCTGCCTTTAGATATTACCTTCTGTGATTTTCTGGGAGCAGGAATCCTTCCCTTATTTACTAGTTTACTGACTCTTGGCTCAGCCCTCCATGTACTGAGTTGCCTATTTGTCTCTACAGAAGCTTCCTATCTGCAAAATCATAGAATTTTTCCTTTGCATTAACTTCACTTAGTAGGAGATGAGGCCTAAAGAAAAACTGCTAAGGGAACTATAATATAGCATGGTAGAAAAGCAGTTTTAAGTGTCATTAAACATAAAATTTTAAAATAACCCTGGATGTTTTATGACCCCAGATGACTTTGCTTTTGTCCCATCACCCTAAAGCCTTATTTTTGTAAGGGCAGCAGGTAGTCAAGCTACTTGATTTCCTATTCTAAATTACATTAATAGATAATTATTCTACAGAGTAAATACTCTGGCTTCTTGATTGCTATCTCAGAGTAGTGTACTGTGGAAAGCAATGGTTCTTAATCTGTTAGATTTTGGATAATTAGGGAATCTTACGGTTAATTAGAATTTGAAATTGCAACTTTATTATGCATCAAAATAATCTCCCTAAAATGAAGTTTTCAAGGTCTCAGAAGAATCAATCAGTCCCTTGATATATTTAATTCCTAACATCATGTAAGTATGTGCATGTTTTTGCTGGGAAGGAGCTGCATCAAGACCTAGATCCAGGGTTGCAGAGAAAACTGTCAGAAACTTTTCATAGAGCTTTGTGAGGTGAGTTAATCTGGACTATTATAAAATCTAATGGAGAAATTAAGAATTCCAGGTACAGCCTGTTGAAGAAGATGGTGAATATAGATGTAATACTGCTGAGGCAATTGTAAGGATAAAAGTTACTCAACAAGTACTTATTAATTTTCTATTATGCGTCAGGCATTCTAGTGAGTTCTGAAGACATAAAGAAATGCAGAAGATAGTCCCTGCTCCAAAGAACTGAAACTTTAATGAGAAAGACAACATAAAACAACTATGTACAAATAGATACATACAGGCTAATAGTGTTCAATTATACAGGTGATTTTGCCCAATGCAAATATCATGGTAGGATTTGAAATGCCAGATTCTAGGGGAAGACAATGGTGTTAGACAAATAGCAGGCTCTATATTATACCAAAAAGGGAACTATATCATAAAGGGAGGAGAATGGATTCTAGTACTGTTGTAGCCATTGACTAGTTGTGTGATCTTTAGCAATAATAGTCATCTTTCTAGATATCAGTAATACGATTGTGCTGTAATAGATTATGAATTCCCAGAATTAGAAGGAGTCTCAAAGAATATCAAACATCCTTTCTAAAATATCCCCTCTATAATATGAAATTATAAGACCAAAGATTTAGAAGACATTTCACAATCTAGACTAACACATATGTAAACAGAATCCCTTTTTGCAACAATCTTTGCATAGTAAATTATCTAGCCCATATATTTTTTATCTTATGTGAAAACAAGTAATTTAAAATTAATTTATTTTTAATACATGTTGTTTTATGAATTGTGTTGGGAGAGAAATATCAGAACAAAAGGGAAAAATCATGAGAGGGAAAAAATCAGAAAAGAAGTGAAAACAGCATTCTTGATTCACATTCAATTTCCATAGTTCTTTTTCTGGATTCAGATAGTATTTTCTGTCCAAAGCCTATTGGGATTATTTTGGATCACTGAACCACTGAATAAAACCAAGTTTTTCATTTGATCATTGCACATTCTTGCTGTGATTGTGTACAATGCATTTCTGGTTCTGCTTGTTTTGCTCCTTATCAGTTCATGTGAATCTTTCCAGGACTTTCTAAGATTAGTTTGTTCATCATTTTTTATAAAACAATAATATTCCATTACCTTCATATGCCACAATTTGTTCAGCCATTCCCCAGCTGAGGGGCATCTACTCATTTTCCAATTATTTGCTATCACAAAAAGAGCCACTCCAAACATTTTTGCATATGCCGGTCCTTTTCCCTCCTTAATGATTTCCTTGGGATATAGACCCAGTAATGGCACTACTAGGCAAAGGGTATGCACAGTTTTATAGCCCTTTGGGCATAGCTCCAGATTGTTCTCCAGAACGGTTGGATCATTTCACAACTCCACCAAAAATACATTAGTATCCCAGGAAAGCATGTAATTAAAAAAAATAATTAAAGCTTTTTATTTACAGAACATATGAGTGATTTTTCTATATTGATCTTTGCAATATTTTTTGTTGCTAATTTTTCCCCTCCTTCCCCCCACTCCCACCCCTAGATGACAGGTAGTCTAATATATGTTAAATATGTTAAATTATATGAAAAATCCAATATATGCATAAATATATATATACAGTTATTTTACTGCACAAGAAAAATCAGATCTAAAAAGTGAAAAAAAAAACAACTTAAGAAGGAAAACAAAATGCAAGCAAATATTCACAGAAAGTGTCAAAATGCTGTGTTGTGGTCCACACTCAGTTCCCTCAGGCCTCTCTCTGGATGTATATGACTATCTTCATTGTTGAACAATAGGAACTGGTTTGAATCACATCATTGTTGAAGAGAACCATGTCCATCAGAATTGATCATCGTATAGTCTTGTTGCTGTGTATAATGTTCTCCTGGTTCTGCTGATTTCACTCAGCATCAGTTCATGCAAGTCTCTCCAGGCCTCTGTGAAATCATCCTGCTGGTCATTTCTTATAGAACAATAATATTCCATAACATTCATATACCATAATTTATTCAGCCATTCTCCAATTGATGGCCATCCACTCAGTTTCCAGTTTCTTACCACTACAAAAAGGGCTGCCACAAACATTTTTGCGCATGTGGGTCCTTTTCCCTCCTTTAAAATCTCTTTGGGATATAGGCCCAGTAGAAACACTGCTGGGTCAAAGGGTATGCACAGTTTAGTAACTCTTTGAGCATAGTTCCAGATTGCTCTACAGAATGGTTGGATCCATTCACAGTTCCACCTACAATATATGTGTCCCAGTTTTCCCACATCCTCTCCAACATTCGTCATTATCTTTTCCTGCCATTTTAGCCAATCTGACAGGTATATAGTGGTATCTCAGAGTTGTCTTAATTTGTATTTTTCTGATCAATAGTGATTTGGAGTACCTTTTCATATTACTAGAAATAGTTTCAATTTCTTCATCTTTTTACCATTTATCATATCTTTTGACCATTTATCAATTGGAGAATGCCTTGAATTCTTATACATTTGAGCCAATTCTCTATATATTTTAGAAATGAGGCCTTTATCAGAATTTTTGAATGTAAAAATGTTTTCCCAGCTTATTGCTTCCCTTCTAATCTTGTCTGAATTTGTTTTGTTTGTATAAAAACTTTTTAACTTGATATAGTCAAAATTATCTATTTTGTGATTAATGATGATATCTCATTCTTCTTTCATCACAAATTCCTTCCTCCTCCACAAATCTGAGAGGCAAACCATCCTATATTCTCCTAATTTGTTTATAATATCATTCTTTATGTATAGATCATAAATCCATTTTGACCATATCTTGGTATATGGTGTTAGGTGTGGGTCAATGCCTAGTTTCTTCCATATTAGTTTCCAATTTTCCCAGCAGTTTTTGTCAAATAGTGAGTTTTTATCCCAAAAGCTGGGGTCTTTGGGTTTATCAAACACTAGGTTGCTATAGTCATTGACTAATTTGTTCTATAAACCTAACCTATTCTACTGATCAACTACTCTATTTCTTAGCCAGTACCAAATGGTTTTGATGACCGCTGCTTTATAATATAATTTTAGATCTGCTACATCTAGGACAACTTCATTTGCTTTTTTTTTCATTAATTCCCTTGAAATTCTTGACCTTTTGTTTTTCCAGATGAATTTTGTTGTTATTTTTTCTAGGTCAGTAAAATAATTTCTTGGGAGTTTGATTGGTATAGCACTAAATAAATAGATTAGTTTAGGTATTATTGTCATCTTTATTATATTTGCTCGACCTATCCGAGGACACTTGATATTTTTCCAATTGTTTAGATCTGACTTTATTTGTGTGGAGAAGTTTTTGTAGTTTTGCTCATATATATCCTGACTTTTCCTTGGCAGATATATTCCCAAATATTTTATACTATCGACAGTTATTTTAAATGGAATTTATCTTTGTATTTCTTGCTGTTGGATTTTGTTAGTGATGTATAAAAATGCTGATGATTTACGTGTATTTATTCTGTATCCTGCAACTTTGCTAAATTTGTGGATTAATTATAATATCTTTTTAGTTGATCCTTTAGGGATCTCTAAGTATACCATAATATCATCTGCAGAGTGATAATTTGGTTTCCTCATGACCTACTCTAATTCCTTTAATCTCTTTTTCTCGTCTTATTGCCAAAGCTAGCATTTCTAATACAATATTGAATAGTAATGGTGATAGTGGGCAATCTTGTTTTACCCCTGATCTTATTGGGAATGATTCCAGTTTATCACTATTACATATGATGCTAACTGATGGTTTTAAATAGATGCTACTGACTATTTTAAGGAAAAGTCTATTTATTCCTATATTCTCTAGTGTTTTTAATAGGAATGGATATGAAAACATAATTTTTTGAAGCAAAGTGTATCATGTACACACACACACACACATTTGTCTTTCATTCTCAAAGAGGGCCCTAACATCATGGAGGTGATTCTATAACATGCAAGTGAATTGGATTTAAGTTAGGGAGAGCTGTGCAAAATCACCAACCTCACCTTATCCTCTGAAGCCATCATATGCATATATCCATAAATATATACATTAAGTATATAAATTCAATCCCATATACAGCGTGTTTCCCAGATATTTCTCCTTTCTCTCTCTGTCCCTGTTACCTTGTCCCTGTCCCTGAATCTTTCCCTTCTCCCCCTCTTTCTCTCATCTCTCTGTCTCTCTCCTCTTTTTCTGTTTCTGTTTCTGTCTCTATCACTGTCTCTCTGATTGTCTCTGACTCTCTGATTGTCTCTTTGTCTCTCTCCTTCTCTGTCTCTCTATCTCTCAGTAGAGACTTTTTATACATATGATTATGTGTATATATGTATATATATGCATTTATATGTACATTTCAGATGTATATATATATGTATATATATGTATATGTACACATTGTAGATGTAGGTATAAATGTAGAAATTGTTGTAATCTAGCCATTCAAACAAGTCGTAATTCACTTGCTTATGCTATTATTTAGCCAGTAACCAGATTTTCATGATACTTTGTCAAATGATATGCTGAAATCTAGGTATAACATGACCATGACATTCTTTCTTCATCTTGACATCTTAATTTGCAAAATGATCTCTGTTTGTCAAATCTCTGCAAGTTGGAATTCTTTTTGAAGTGGTGCTGGATCAACAGGAAAGAGACCTTATGTTCTAGTAAATCAAAAGAACATATCTACAAGCAGAGTTACTTTAAAGCTTTTGGGGGCTGACTTCCCTCATGGCATATCAAGTCTCTGTAATACCCAACTCTAACTGCAGTTGCTGACATTGCTATGTAACACTGAATAGTTGTTCAGAGCTATTCCTCTTTTGACCCTCCATTTTTTCTAACATAATTAAAGGCCCTTTTTTGTGTTTAGAATTTGTTACAAATATTACCTAATTCTTATCTTTAACACTTCTGACACTATACTTACTGGACCAAGTTATCGCCATATATCAATCTTCTGTTATACATCTCTTTATTCTGTCTTCCGTACGTGACTTTAAAAATCTAGGCTAGTTGATGCATTTTAGTGTTTCCACTCCAGTTTCTTTAGACAGATTTCCATTTTCCTCTTCATTTGAGTTGTTTCATCTTGTGTCTTCAGAAATTTGTTACTGAGAATTTCTCACTCCTCTAGCTGATTATCTCTATAGCATTTTAGAACATGGAATCTTATCTATTCTCCCTCTGTTTTCTCCAAGTCTACAATGCATTCCAGAGTGTTCTTGGCCTTCTCTTTTATCACAAATATAGGCTGCTTTGCAAACCTCAAAGTGCTATGTTAATACTAATTATTATTATTATTATCACTTAGAGCTATTAATATTACAGTGGGCAGCTTTAGGAGGTAGGAGCTTTCCCTCACTAGAGGTTTTCCAATGAAAGATTGAAAAAACATTTGATGGGAAAGCTGTCAAAATAATCTTCAATTCAATATTGATTCTAACCAGATGGCTTTAAGAACTAAGTCTCCATGATTCTCTCTGTTCTTTTATTTTTGATAAGGCATTTTGATTAATGATATAGAGAAACTTTATTTCCTCCTCTATCAATTGGGAGTAAAAATATTTGTCTTATGTACCTTACAAGTTCTGTGTGAGAGACGTGTTTTGGAAATCATAAAGCACTTAAGAACAACAGGAAGACAGAAGTTAAGTAACTTTCCAAGTGTCACACAATTAGTAAATTGTGTGGAATTTGAACTCAGATTTTTCTAATTCCAAGTTTCATCCTCTATAAACTAAATGTACCTCTTGGTTGCCTCCTACACTCTCTCTCTGTTTCTCTGTCTCTCTGTCTCTGTCTCTGTCTCTGTTTCTGTCTGTCTGTCTGTCTGTCTGTCTGTCTGTCTCTCTTCCCCCCCACCATCAGTCTCTCCAATTTGCAGCTTTCCTCTATTACTTTCTACAGACATTAAAGAGTCCTGGTCAAAATAAAGACTGTCACCTCCAAAAACATATCTGAGAAGAATTATTGACTTCTGTGACTAAGTTATGGGAACAAGGAGGACGGAACACAATCCAGTATAATTACCCAAAGGTCTTTCAGGAATTGCTAGGCCTTTTAGAGGCATGACGCACACAAGCATAATCTCATCTAATGCTTCTTTGCATCAGAATTTCTTCCTCCTCCTTCAAATTCTATGTTAAAGTTCCCCACTATATGTAGGAGTAGGGAGCACTGCTCATTTATTATTACACAATCAACTGTTAAGGTGTCTACATTTGGAAGTCAGCATCCTCTCTCTTTGAATTCCACCTTCTTTTTATCTTTTAACAACAGCCATAATTCTTCATTATTTCCTCTTATCTCCATTCTTAAGGACTATATGTCTGGGATATAGTAGGTGCTTAAAAATGTCATCTGACAGGAAGGAATAGGACACAAGGAAAGCAATTTCTTTGCAAATTTTGATGGGAAAGAGTAAGGAGAAAAATGTGAAGTGAGTCTTTGGTTCACTCTCAAAAATGTTCTACATTGATTTTTCTGGGCTTCAAGGAATCCTAAAGAGCTTGTGGAGTTTGTTTCTTTACTGTTGCTATCAGCTTGAGTCCCAAATCAGTTGCATTCCTTACAGTGTTATGGGCTGTGACTAGCATCCCTGTTTCATTTAACTGTTATTCATAACAAGGCCACCTTCAGGAAAGCAAGGCAAAGGCAACTAATCAAAGGATATTGGAATTATGGGTTTTTGTTTTAGTCATGTAGGTCATGAGTCTCCACATGGCTCTATCTTGATTTGGCTCATAGGGCCCAAGTCCTTCTTCCGACCCTTCTCCAAGTGCAACTTTTATTATTGTTGGGAGTCAAATCAGGAAGTTGGGACCAGAGGCAAGATATTCTGCTTTCCTTGGAGAGAGATTGTACCAGGCTAGAATTATATCCATCCACCTTTTAAAATATTGTTTATATGAGGGAAAGAGTTTTTAGGTTCAAATTATATTCCTTATTGCTATTCCTTAATGAGAAAAAAGTTCTGTATCCAAGACTTGAAACCCTTCTCACCAAATACCAGTTCCACAGAGAACACACATAGCAAATAACAAATTAACATAAATATTCAAATCAAAAGCATAACAAAAACCAGAGAAAGTTTACATGGGAGATTAAATACCAAACAATAAACAGTGAAGAAGCTCTTCAATTGGAAATAAGGTAACTCACCTCAACCAAGAAAAATTCCCAAATTTTGCAAAGAGGAAATGCCCAGGCATCTCTGGGGACATTGCCAGATTTCATATAAGCTTCTTCCTACTTTCAGGGAGTTGAAGAGAGTTTTGAATAGTTTTCTCTTGAAGATGGAACCCTGAAAAATCAGGATTTAGTCTTTCTCTAGCGTCCCTTTCATAGGTTTGGGGATTAAGTTATTTATCTTCACTAATGAGGTGAGAGACCATATCAATAGGCTACACCATTATCTATAGATACCTAAATTTATAACAAAGGTAGATGGTACAGTAGATAGAGCACTAGATCTTGATTTGAAGATGAGTTCAAATATTTTCTCAGACACTTAATATATGTACTATGGAATTATGGATTATCTATTACTAATGAGAATAACTAGTGATGAAGATAGCATGAAACAGTGGATGGATGATTAGCCTTGGAATCATGAAGACCTAGATTCAAGTTCTGCTTCTGACAAAGGCATTAACCTTGAACTGCCCTTGACAATTATTTAAGAATCTAAGTTACAGATTAATGGATGATTTGCATCAATGAAAAAGGAGTTTCTTCAATGGGAATTCCCTATACATATGAAATCATACTTTGCCAGCTTCAAAGTTTGTTTATTATTATATACCATTTATATATATATATATGTTTATATATATATATAATGGAGTATACATGTATTATATATATATGTATACAATATACATATCTACATTATATATAAAATAAGTAGAAATCTTGCAAATATCAGTTCTTCAGTTATTTTAGTTGTGTTTTTGGGATCTATTTGGTGTTATACTGGCAAAGATATTGAAGTAATTTACAATTTTTTAAGCTAATTTTCCAGATGAGGAAACTAAGGCAAGCAGAGTTATTGCCTGAGGTCACTCAGCTAGTGTATCTGAGACTAGATTTGAACTCAGGTCTTTTTGATTCCAGGCCTAGTGCTCTCCACAGTATAGTCTGGCTGCCTACATACATACAAACACTCATAATACATACACACATATATTCATATTCACATGTTCAGACATATAGGTACACATAGGTACTTCAGATTTTTTTAGAGCTGTTTTCTCCCTTTGATGTCTACCTGGTTCACCCAACTTTCCAAGAAGCCAATGAAGGCCTTCTTAGTGAAGTTGAGGCTAGATACATGCTTTTCTGGAATGGCTACAATGGTGGGGAGCACTGTGAAGCAAGCATAGGTTTTGCAAAAACTAATCTAGGGGTGGAGCCAAGATGGCAGAGAGAAGCCAGGAACTTGCCTGAGTTCTCCCTAGTTTTCTTCATAAACATTAAATCAAGCCTACAAAAGACTTTTGAAGTGACAGAATTCACAAAAAAGATAGAATGAAATAATTTTCAAGCCCAAATCCAATAAAAGGACTTCAGGAAAGATCTGTTTCACTTGGGTGAAAGGGGAGCTGAGTTGAGCACTGGGTAAGGTGAGTGAGGTTTTTGGCCACAAGCATAGATCAGTAACTGAGGCCTTGTGGTTCTGGCTCATAGGCCAGTAGTATAGTAAGCCAGTTGTGAGGCCTCCAGCCCCAGCACAGAAGGCAAACTATCAGCCCCAGAACTCTTGGTACAACTAGGCCAGACCACCCACAGAGTGGCAAAGTTGTCAGTCTCAGAGACCCCCAAATGGGAAGCCAAGGACCAGATCCAGAAAGAGACTGAGACAGTGCCCTCTGTACCTCAGAAGCAGAGCTCAACTTGAAAAAAAAGAGCAAAAAATAGTCCTGATCATAGAAAGTTTCCATAGAGACAGGGGAGATCCCACACAAACTCAGAAGATGAAAATGTCAAAAAGAGCTCAGAAAGAATTTTGAAAGTTAATAATAGAACTAGAAGAAAAATTTGGAAAAGAAATAAGAATTATGAAAAAAGTCAATAGCTTGGAAAAGAAAGCACAAAAATTAACTGAAGAAAACAATTCCTTATAAAATAGAATTGGAAAAATGGGGGAAAAGTACACTAAAGAAAAAAACTCCTTTAAAAGAGAAGTTGGGAAGCAGCTAGGTGACACACTGGATAGAGCACCAGCCCTGAAGTCAGGAGGACCTGAGTTCAAATTTGGCCTCAGACACTTAACACTTCCTAGCAATGTGATCTTGGGCAAGTCATTTAACCCCAATTACATCAACAAAAAAAAGTTGGCCACATGAAAAAGGAGGCACAAAAGCTAATTGAAGAAAATAATTCCTTAAAAATTAGAATTGGGCAAATAGAAATGAATAATTAGAAATCAAAAGGAATGACAGACTTATGACAATGCTATTGGCCCTTGGAAGGAAGAGGAGCTTAGCTACCCTCAGTGCATGTCCCCACTTTGATGTGATCAAAGAATATTTTTATGAAGATCTTCATCATCAATGTTCTGAAAAAGACAAGCTTATAATTACAGATGAGTTTAAACCAGATTAGGCACAGATAATTTGACATGGCAAGAAGTAGGAGGAATACAGTTGAAAACAGGAATAGCAATGGTCACTTCCTACTGAAGACATATGTTTCATGACCTCATCACTAAAACAGTCTATCACTTCCATTAATGGAAGAAAACTTCATGCATACACCCTTACTGCAAACATTGCCATTTGACAAACTATTTCATTATAAGGAGAAGACATATACAAGATGGGAGATTGATAGAGAGGTGTGGTGCAGAATGCTGGACCAATAATAGACTTATCTTTTCCAAGTAAATATATTCATTCAACAATAGAGTGGAACAAAGGCAAGATGATTAATGTCAACAGATAAGAGTGTTTCTATGAGCACTAAGAAGTGCTTCTGACTTGGAGGGAAAGCTGAATCAACAATAAAGTTAGCAACAGTGGAAGAGAAAAGGAGTGGGCAGCTTTCAGAGACTTGATGTACAGCATTATATTTATGTATCTGAGCCAGAACACTGTAAACATCAAGATTGGTTTGAGGAAAATGATGAGGAAATTCAGAAGCTCCTAAATGAACTTGATGGGAGTTCTCTATGAGAACTTAAGCACCTTAGTTCAACCATCTCTAAGAAGATGGTGTTTAAATCCATCAAAACTAAAGTCTAAGCCAAGCTTAGAAGTTGTAAGATTCCTGGTTCAGTAAGAAGGCAGATAAAATTCAACTTTATATTGATAGAAACAATTTAAAGTGCTTTTATAATGCCCTGAAGCTATTTATGAGCTAAAAACCTATGTCGCATTTCAACTAATCAGTGCAATGGCACCACATTGATTAGGGATAAGGACATGATGATCTTGAAAAGATGGTCTTCCATAGTGTTCTCAACAGACCATCATCCATAAAGGCTGAAGTCATTGACCATATATTTCAGGTTGAAGTTAATCCCTCTGTAGCTGAATTTCCAACTCAAAAAGAGGTTTTGAATGTCATAAGGCTTCTCTCATGTGGCAAAGTACCTGTTGGTAATTCTATTCCAACTGAGATTTAAAAGTCAGAGGGTCCATTGCTCCTTTTTTATGACAAAAAATTTCCTTTATTTTTCAGCCTTTAAAAAGTAGGAAATATTCAGAAATAACCATTACATAGTAGTTATAGACATCATAAAACATACACTACATTTAATTTTATAATGATTATCACAAAATTAAAGAAAATAATTTTATTTGAGAAGCTGCAAGTGGAGTATGCAGTAGTTATACTCTTCAAATTACCTGACATTATAGCCAGAACAGAATTTGTGCCTCCATCAATGCTTTCCTCATCACGTGTCATAGAAAGAGCCCAAAATGCTTTACAAAATCCATTACATTTTAAGACCATTTCCAATATCTGTTTCTATAAATCAAAAAATCCATTTATTCAAGGTTACATATGGAGAATGAATCACACAAAAATCATAGCATCTTCTTTCTCAAAAATTAAAGTATTTTACTGTTCTTGGCATTCCTGTATGTGATGGTATGGGTTTTTTTTTTTACATTTGCATTAATTGGAAATATACAGTCAAAGTTCATAGGCTTAAAGTTCATGAAATATTGAAAAGTTCAATACAGAACTATTGCTAATAAATGTTCCACCAAAATGAGACAAATTATAAGGATGCTGTAACCTCTCTGGTTTAGATTCTACCTGACACAGATACTTGCAAGTATTACCATAATGAAATCTAAGAAAACATAACTGGAAGAATAGACAAAGCCCTTTAAAAGGAGAGAGAAGGCTTAAATAGCTGTCTAAGTATTATGAATCAAGAACAAATAATTACGGTTAATGATTCATAGGAACCTCTACAATGCAATTCCTATGAACAGGATGACTATATTGTGAATCAACTGAAAAAAAACCTACTCAGAAAAGTAATTGAAACAATAAAGATAACCTTAGCTTTTAGAGAGAGGAAATGGGAACAAGTCACTTCTGGGCTACATCTTTTCACTGGCAAAAGGAGGGTGTTGAAAATAGATGATATCTGGGATTCTTGCAGTCAAAGAATTTCTGATTCTTTTCTCAAAACCTAGTACCTCAGGATGAGATCTCAACTCTTATTTAAATAACATTTTCATTTACTTTTAAATGGACATTGTAGACAAATAATTGTAAGCTATATGAGACCCTTTAAGCTTCAATATTATATTTCAATTATTAATTTTTAAAATATCAATGATTTTTAGAACAAAAAAGGTATAACAATGTTTGTACTATAAAGAAATATTTAGTCACTTTATCTTTTTTAACACAATATACTGTAAACAGACATATTAATAACACTGAATTTCACTTGCAGAATTCCTGTATTTCATAAGGGCAGTATAATAACAAATACATTTACAAAAAAAGACTGAGCTGAAACATAATTTACAGGTTAGTACTTAGCAAAATATGGATATGAAATTTAAAATTTTTAAGAAATAGAAAACTCAATTTAAAAATTGAGGGGAATACATTATGAAACAAATCCAGGAAAAATGTCATACCAACAAATATTTAACTCTAGTTGAAATTCAATATAATTTTCTTCTATTTTCTGCCTATTTTTGAAAAGATAGGCCAACAGTTAATATGGAATACTTCTAAATAATCACCAAACAAAAGCAAAAATTCACTTTTTCCTTTTTCCTTTATTTGAAGACTTTGATCCTTTTTCTGTTTTGGCTTCCCAAAGGGCATTCCTTACAAATCTTGAAGCAGCTCCTTTATTCAATTTGGCAGCCATTTTCTTGTCTGTAATTTCTTTGACTCTGTTCATATATATTCTTATTCTATCTATTTCTTGCTTTACTGGGTGTTCCTTGGGATTAACTCTTTGAGTGGCCAAATAAACCCAAAGCATTGAATTCAATGTATAAGCAGAAACTAAATCCAACTTGGCCTGTTCAAGTGGGTCCAACTTTTGTAATAACTCATTTCTAGAAACTGACATCACAGTCTTTAGCATTTCATCCACAGAATGAAGGGAATTATCAAATGTTGACAGATAGTCATGAATTTCTGTTGGATAGTCTTCTCCACTAATTTCCTCTTCTGCCATGCTAACTCATCTGGTATTCAATCCTCTGGAGGAAATGGGTCCATTGCTCCTTAAAAAAAACCTGATTGACATTTTTTTGAGTTTTCTGGCAAAGGGAAGTTTTTCTCTGGGAATTCAATAATGCCTCCATTGTTCATCTCTATAAAGGAAAAGGAAATAGATTGTCCTATGATGATTATAGAAGAAGGATCTTTCTCTAAGACATTGCTCATAATATTCTTTCTTCTTATTTAGCTAATCCTTCACTTGGAAGATAGTAATCTATCTGAGAGCCAGTGTGGCTTCAGAAAGAGCCAAGGAATGGTTGATATGATGTTTGCTGCTCAACAACTCCAGGAGAAATGCCAGAAGCAGAACAGAGCTCTATCCATTAACATTCACTGATCTGACAAAAGCTTTTGGTACTGTCAGTCATGAGGACTTATGGAAAAACATAGCTAAATTTGGTTGCCCTGAAAAATTCATCAGTATTTTACATTAGTTTCATGACAGCATGCTTTCTTGGGTTTTGTAAAATTGACTATATCCTCATGCTTTCCCAGTCCCCAATGGAATAAAGTGAAGCTGTATGCTTGCTCCCATGCTATTTAGCATAATGTTTTCTGTGAGGGTGAAAATGGCATTAAGATCAGCCATGGAACTAATGGCAAATTATTTAGCTTGAAGAGACTACAAATCAAGACTAAAGTAGAGGGGAGAGTTCAAGTTTGATATTTTATTTGGAGGTTGTTGTACATACAATGTGGCCTCTGAGACTGAGTTGCAACAAAATATTGATCAATTCCCTGCTCCTTGAGCTAATTTTGATCTAAAAATTAGCACCAAGGAAACACAGGTGTTCCACACTACCAGGACTACACCAACCATATAGGAAACCATTGGTTTCAGAAAATGGAGAAATCTTGAGTGCTATGGATACTCACTTACCTTGGCAGTGTACCTTCCACTGATGTCCACATAAATGATGAGGTTGATGCACTCCTTGCCAGAAGTAGCTCAGTGTTTGGGAGACTCCAAAAGAAAGTGTAGGAAAGAAGAGGTATTAAACTGCCTACTAAAATAAAGGTCTGTAGAAATATTGTGCTTTCATTGTTTTATTTCTGTGAGATATGGACAGTACACCAGCACCATGCTAGGAAACTGAATTGCTTCGATTTGAATTGTCTTAGGAGGACTGTCAAGATCACCTGGCAGGATAAGATGCCAGATACCCAAGTCTTTTCTTGAATTGAACTATCAAGCTTTCAGATTTACCAGAGAGTTCAACTCTAATACGATGGTTAAATAGTCTGAATGCTAAATATATGCTTGCCTAAAAGACTATTTTTACAGAGAACTCACATAAGGCAAGCACTCACACAAAGTCTCACAAGAAGCTATATAAAGACATGCTCAAGGTCCTCTATGAAGATGTTTATAATCAATTGTGTCACCTTGCCTTTTGTCCTATCACTAGACTTTTTTGGCTGTAGAAGGAGAATGAGGTAGATGACTTTGTGCAACTTTGCTTCACTTAAATCCAATTCACAGTAAAGTCAATACATCAGCCCATGATGTCTCTTTGAGAATGAAGGAAGGAAGGCAGGAAAGAAGAAGAAGAAGCAGAAGCAGAAGAAACAGAAGAAGAAGAAGAAGAAGAAGAAGAAGAAGAAGAAGAAGAAGAAGAAGAAGAAGAAGAAGAAGAAGAAGAAGAAGAAGAAGAAGAAGAAGAAGAAGAAAGAAGGAGGAGGAAGAGAAGGAGGAGGAGAAAGAAAAAGAGGAAGAAGAAGGAGAAAAAGGAGAAGGACAAGAAGGACAATAACAATTGTCTTTGCATCAGGTACATTTTGATTTTAGATACATATCTAAGCAATGGGGAAACTCCCCTTGACATGTAAACTTTGCCTTACTTCTGAATAAAATGCTCAGCTCCATCAACACTACACTGCTGTTCACAGATTCCTTTTAGCCTGGTTTTTTGATTAAGAATAAATTTAAGGGAAGCCAGTTTACTAATCTGGGCCTGACTCCCTAAAAACTTTTTTTTTGTATCATCTGAAATGATATTGTTGATGTTGCAGGTATCTTTCTAGCCTCTAAAACTTCCCTATATAGAATCCCTTTTCAATTTTAGCCTCTTCTTCATTCTCTAAACCCTTATTTCTGAAGTTAATGTTGTTGGCAGGGGCAAGTTGGATCCCAAAATACTTAAATAGTTGTCTAGCAGGGGGCGGAGCCAAGATGACGGAGTGAAAAGGTGACTTTCTGCCTCTCCTCCGATCTCTCAAATCAACAATAAAATAAGCCTCTGAACTGATCTTTAAGTCAACGAACTCAGAAATATTTGGGCACTGCTTTCTGGACAACTTCATATCAGGTTAGTCTGACTCGGACAGAGAGATAAATAGACGACTCCTGTGTAGGCTGGAAGTGAGGGTGGGACTCAGCTCAGCTCATCATGGCAGAAATTCCAAACTCCAAACTCCAAATTCCAAACACCTGGAGTTTATCTGAGGCACTGGGGACACTCTGCCCTGATTGGAGGCAGGTGTTCTGGCAGACTTGCCTTGTTTAAGGAGTAATTCCAATGTAGTCCTAACCTCCACCAGCCCAGCACCTTAAGTTAACTCGCAGAAGTGCCCCAGGGCAAAGCTTTTCAGCTGCCGTTTTTTTTTCCCCTACCTTAAAGAGATATCCACGCTGTCTAAAAAAAAATGAAGAAGCAAAAGAGAGTTCTCACCATAGACAGCTTTTATCAAGGCAAAGAAGCATTGACCCCAGATGCTGAGGTTCCTTTAGATAAAATAGCAGATAAAAGTATTAAAGACCATCACTGGTCACTTTTTTAAAAGGCCTTTCTGGAAGATTGCATAAAGAACCTCAAAAGAGAGCTGGAGGATAAATGGGAAAATAAACTGAAATCAGGGCAAGAAGGATATGATGCCCTGCAAAAGAGATATGAAAAAGACACCAATTTGTTGAAAAATAAAATTAGTCAAGTGGAAAAAGAGTGCAATGAACAAATTGGCCAGTTACAAAAGGAGCTTAAAAAGGTAACTGAAGAAAACAACACTTTAAAAATAAGAATTGAACAAATGCAAGTGAATGACTCAATAAGACTTCAAGAATCAGTCAAACAAAAACAAAAAAATGAAAAATTAGAAGAAAATATGAAATATCTCCTAGGAAAAACAACTGACTTGGAAAATAGATCTAGGAGAGACAATATAAGGATTATTGGACTTCCTGAAAGCCATGATGAAAAAAAGAATCTAAACACTATCTTCCAGGAAATCCTGAAAGAAAACTGCCCTGAGATTGTAGAATCAAAGGGAAAAATCACCATTGAAGGAATTCACCGATCACCTCCTGAAAGACACCCCAAAATTAAGACCCCAAAGAATATCCTGGCTAAATTTCAGGACTATAGCACCAAGGAACAGATTCTGCTAGCAGCTAGAAAGAAACAATTCAAATACCAAGGATCAATAATTAGAATCACACAGGATCTGTCAGCCTCCACACTGAAGGATCGAAGGGCCTGGAACCAGATATTCTGAAGGGCAAAGGAACTTGGATTACAACCAAGAATAACTTATCCAGCTAGAATGAGCATTATCTCCAGGGAAGAAGATGGTCATTCAATGATATAGGTGAATTTCACCTGTTTCTAATGAAAAGACCAGATCTGAACAAAAAATTTGACACCCAAACACAGAACTCAAGAGAAGCATAGAAAGATAAAAAGGAAAGGACTCTTGAGAACTTTATTTTTACTAGGGGATACTTAAAGTTTGGGGGTATAATTAAATAGATATTACTTTGATAATATGAAAAAGAGAACTAGAGGGGGAAAGGTTGTCATACTGGGGAAAAGAGGGAAAAAGTGGTAAAATAAGATTTAAAAAAAAGGAGGGAAAACAAGGTAAAATCACCTGAAGAGGCAAAGAAAACCTATTATAATTGAGAGAAAGAGGGGAGGGAGATGAGCATTGTGTAAATCTTACTCTCATCAGGTTGGGTTCTAAAAGTGTATATCAGACATTTGATTTCACATAGAAACTTGTCTGTTGCTAGAGGGAAGTGAGAGGGAAAGGAGGAAAAGTAAGGGGCAAACAAATAGAAGGGAAAATAGAAGAATCAGGGGAAAGGAGTAAAAACAGAGGGAGGGGATCTAAAGGGTGGAGTACTGTTTGGGGGAGGGGGTCATCAAAAGCAAAGTACTGAGGAGGGGGGAAGGGAGAAAGGGGAAAGGAAAGGGGAAAACATAACTTGGGTAAATAAGATGGCAGGAAATAAAGAATTAGTTATTTTAACTGTGAATGTGAATGGGATGAACTCTCCCATAAAGCAGAAGTGGATATCAGACTAAATTAAAAACCAGAATCCCACAATATGTTGTGTACAAGAAACACATCTAAAACATAGTGACACATATAGGATGAAGGTAAACAGCTGGAGCAAAAATATTAGCTTCAGGTGAACAAAAAAAGCAGGGGTAGCAATCCTTATCTCAGATCAAGTAAAAGCCAAGATAGATCTAATCAAAAGAGATAAGGAAGGGAACTATATTTTATTAAAGGGTACCATAGATAATGTAGCAATATCTATACTAAATATATATGCACCAAGTGCAATAGCACACATATTTCTAGAGGAGTAATTAAGAGAGATGCAAGAAGAAATAGACAGCCAAATGATACTAGTGGGGGATCTCAACCTTGCTCTCTCAGAATTAGATAAATCAAACTACAAAATAAGCAAGAAAGAAACTAGGGAGATAAACCAATTCTTAGAAAAGTTAGGTATGGTAGATCTATGGAGAAAGTTGAATGAAGACAGTAGGGAGTTTACTTTTTTCTCAGCAGTCCATGGAACCTATACAAAAACTGACCATGTATTAGGGCATAAAAACCTCAAAATCAAATGCAGAAAGGCAGAAATAGTAAATGCATCTTTTTCAGATCATGATGCAATAAAAATCACATGCAATATAAGGCCAGGAGAAAATAAACCAAAAGTTAATTGGAAATTAAATAATCTAATCCTGAAGAATGAATGGGTGAAAGAGCAAATCATAGACACAATCAATAATTTCATCCAGGAGAATGACAATAAGGAGACAACATACCAAAATATGTGGGATACGGCCAAAGCAGTTATAAGGGGCAATTTT
>JAJPUD010001833.1:302648-332937 GCA_023553655.1 Myrmecobius fasciatus
TCATATAGTATTGTTGTTGCCGTGAATAATGATCTCCTGGTTCTGCTCATTTCATTGAGCATTAGTTCATGCAAGTCTATCCAGGCTTCTCTGAAATTGTCCTGCTGGTCGTTTCTTACAGAGCAATAATATTCCATAACATTCATATACCATAAATTATTCAGCCACTCTCCAATTGATGGGCATCCAACCAGTTTCCAGCTTCTAGCCACTCCAAAAAGAGCTGCCACAAACATTCTTGCACATGTGGGGCCCTTTCCTTCTTTTATGATTTCTTTGGGATATAAGCCGAATAGAAACACTGCTGAGTCAAAGGGTATGCATAGTTTGATAACTTTTTGAGAATAGCTCCAAATTGCTCTCCAGAATGGTTGGATTCGTTCACAGCTCCACCAACAATGCATCAGTGTCCCAGTCTTCCCACATCCCCTCCAACATTCATCTTTATCTTTTCCTGTCATTTTAGCCAATTTGACAGGTGTGTAGTGGTACCTCAGACTTGTCTTAACTTGCATTTCTCTGATCAACAGTGATTTGGAGCACCCCTTCATATGATTATAAATAGTTTTAATTTCATCATCTGAAAATTGTCTGTTCATATCCTTTGACCATTTATCAATTGGAGAATGGCTTGAATTCTTATAAATTTGGGACAATTCTCTATATATCTTAGAGATGAGACCTTTATCAGAACCCTTAAATGTAAAGATGATTTCCCAATTTGATGCTTCCCTCCTAAACTTGTCTGCATTAGTTTTGTTTGTACAGAAACTTTTTAACTTAATATAATCAAAATTATCTATCTGGTGTTCAATTAAGAGTTCCAGATCTTCTTTGGACATAAATTTATTCCATCTCCACAGGTCTGAGAGGTAAACTATCCTATGTTCCTCTAATTTGGTTATAATACCACTCTTTATATCTAGATCATGAACCCATTAGATCTTATCTTGGTGTGCAGTGTTAGGTGTGGGTCCAGCCTTAATTTCTTCCACTCTAGTTTCCATTTTTCCCAGCAGTTTTTGCCGAATAGTGAGTACTTATCCCAAAAGCTGGGGTCTTTAGGTTTATCAAACACTAAATTGCTATAGTTATTGCCTAGATTGTCCTGATATCCTATCCTATGCCACTGATCAACTTTTCTATTTCTCAGCCAGTACCAAATGGTTTTGATGACCGCTGCTTTATAATATAGTTTTAGATCTGGTACAGCAAGGCCACCTTCATCTGTCTTTTTTTTTCATTAATTCCCTTGAAATTCTTGACCTTTTGTTCTTCCAAATGAACTTTGCTACTATTTTTTCTAGGTCTGTAAAATAATTTCTTGGAAGTTTGATTGGTATGGTGCTAAATAAGTAAATTAGTTTGGGTAGTATTGCCATTTTTATTATATTTGCTCAGCCTATCCATGAGAACTTAATGTTTTTCCAATTGACTAGGTCTGATTTTATTTGTTTGGAAAGTGTTTTGTAGTTTAGTTCGTATAGTTTCTGACATTTGCTTGGCAGATAGATTCCCAAATATTTTATGCTATCATCCGTTATTCTGAATGGAATTTCTTTTTCTATCTCTTGCTGCTGAACTTTGTTGGTAATATATAAGAATGCTGATGATTTATGTGGATTTATTTTGAATCCTGCAACTTTACTAAAGTTGTGAATTGTTTGTAGTAGTTTTTTACTTGAGTCTCTAGGTTTCTCTAAGTATACCATCATTTGATCTGCAAAGAGTGATAATTTGGTTTCTTCATTACCTACTCTGATTCCTTTTATCTCTTTTTCTTCTCTTATTGCCAAAGCTAACATTTCTAATACAATATTAAATAGTAATGGTTACAGTGGGCAGCCTTGTTTCACTTCTGATCTTATTGGGAATGGTTCTAGTTTGTCTCCATTACATAGGATGCTTGCTGATGGTTTTAAGTAGATGCTACTAATCATTTTAAGGAAAAGCCCATTTATTCCTATACTCTCTAGTGTTTTTAATAGGAATGGGTGTTGGATTTTATCAAAGGCTTTTTCTGCATCTATTGAGATAATCATATGGTTTTTGTTAGTTTGGTTATTAATATAATTGATTATGCTGATAGTTTCCCTGATATTGAACCAGCCCTGCATTCCTGGTATAAATCCTACTTGGTCAAGATGTATTATCCTGGAGATAACTTTCTGTAATCTTGTTGCTAAAATCTTATTTAAAATTTTTGCATCAATATTCATTAGGGAAATGGGTCTATAGTTTTCTTTCTCTGTTTTCACCCTACCTGGTTTAGCTATCAGCACCATATCTGTATCATAGAAGGAATTTGGCAGTATACCTTTTGTCCCTATTTTTTCAAATAGTTTGTATAGTATTGGAATTAATTGTTCTTTGAATGTTTGGTAGAATTCACATGTAAAACCATCTGGCCTTGGAGATTTTTCTTAGGGAGTTGATTAATAGCTTGTTCTATTTCTTTTTCTAAAATAGGGCTATTTAAATAATTTATTTCCTCTTCTCTTAACCTGGGCAATCTATATTTTTGTAGATATTCCTCCATTTCATTTAGATTATAAAATTTATTGGCATAAAGTTGGGCAAATTAACTCCTAATTATTGCTCTAATTTCCTCTTCATTGGAGGAAAGTTCTCCCTTATCATTTTTTGAGACTAACAATTTGATTTTCCTCTTTCCTTTTTCTGGTCAAATTAACTAAAGGCTTATCTATTTTGTTGGTTTTTACATAAAACCAACTCTTAGTTTTATTTATCAATTCAATAGTTTTCTTATTTTCAATTTTATTAATTTCACCTTTTATTTTCAGAATTTCCAATTTGGTATTTAATTGAGGGTTTTTAATTTGCTCTTTTTCTAGTTTTTTTAATTGTAACCCTAATTCATTGATCTTCTCTTTTTCTATTTTATGCAAATAAGCATCTAAAGATATAAAGTTACCCCTTATAACCACTTTGGCCGTATCCCATAAATTTTGGTATGTTGTCTCATTATTGTCGTTCTCCTGGATGAAATTATCGATTGTGTCTATAATTTGCTCTTTCACCCATTC
Source organism: Myrmecobius fasciatus (assembly GCA_023553655.1). NCBI lineage: Eukaryota > Metazoa > Chordata > Mammalia > Dasyuromorphia > Myrmecobiidae > Myrmecobius > Myrmecobius fasciatus. Next base: position 305,696 of record JAJPUD010001833.1, read on the forward strand.
ATTCTTCAGGATTAGACTATTTAATTTCCAATTAACTTTTGGTCTATTTTCTCCTGGCCTTATATTACATGTGAGTTTTATTGCATCATGATCTGAAAAGGATACATTTACTATTTCTGCTTTTCTGCATTTGATTTTGAGGTTTTTATGCCAAAGTCAGGGCCTTTGACTTCAGAACTATTATCCTTCCCACTCTACCTTTCTAAAAGAGGAATGAAATAGATGGCATTTTGTTGTTGTTCTTTTGTTTGAGTAGAGGAATGAAGGAATGATTGTGCCAGATTTTACTTAAAAATCAACTTGGTTGCTAAATGGCTGATGGGATATGAGACCTTGAACAAAGATATCAGCTATGTCAGTAGGAAAATGAGATCAGATGAGCTATTATAGAAGCTGAAACAGAAAGATTTGGGATTAAACTAATAAATGGAATAAGAGAGAGTGATGAGTAGAGGTTGATATTGAGATTTCATTCCTAGAAGACTGAATATTTGTGACAGACAAAAAAAGTTAATTTTGTAGAGTTTTTGTTTTGGATAAGAGCAAAAGAGTTTTGTTTTGAATATATTAAGGTTGAGATTTCTTAAGACAACTGGTAAATGGCTATGTGGTGTTAGAGAAACTTTGGATTTTGTTGTTCAGTTGTTTGAATTGTATCTGTGCCTTTGTGACCTCAATTGGGATTTTCTTGGCAAAGATATTGGAGTGATTTGCTATTTTATTCTCCAGCTTATTTTACAGATGAGGAAACTGAGGTAAACAGCATTGAGTGACTTGCCTTAGGTCACATAGCTAGTAAGTTTCTGAGGTCAAATTTGAGTTAAAAAAAGATGAGTCTTCTGGATTATGAACCTAGCTTTCTTCTATCCATTGTACTACCTAGTTGTCCCCAATCTCTGCATAGAGATGGTAATTAAACATGTGGGAATTGATGATGCCATCAAGAAAATAAAGACAAAATGGCATATGGCCCAAAAAGGATTCTTGGGGATTATTTACAGTTAGTGGGTGTAATATGATGATGAACTAGTAGAAGGGACTAAAAATGAGTGGTCAGATAGGTAGGAAGAGAACTAGAATAGATTGGTGGTATGATAAACCAAAGAGAAAATTATATTCTTTTTTTTTTTTTTTTGCTGAGGCAATTGGGGTTAAATAACTTGCCCAGAGTCACACAGCTAGAAAGTGTTAAGTGTCTGAAGCCAGATTTGAACTCAGGTCCTCCTGACTTCAGGGCTGGTGCTTCATCCACTGCACCCTCTAGCTGCCCCTAGAAAAGAATATTCAATTTAGAAAGATACTTAATGGTGTCAGTGCAATGGCACCAAAGTCAAGGAGAAGTAGAAAAGAAAAGAAGCAAATATTTATAAAGTGTCAGATATGTTCCAGGAATTGCACTAAACATTTAAAAATATTATCTCATTTGAACTTCCCATCAAGCCTAGGTGGTAGATGCTATCATTATTCCCAATTTGTAGATGAGAAAACTGAGACAGAGAGAGGGTAAGTGTCTTTCTCAGAATCCCACACAGCTAATAAGTGAGGCTTGGTGTGCCACCATTGCATCACCTACCATCATTGCTTAAAAAAAAGAGAAAAGTTATATAATCATCTATGCTTCCAACTCTCCTTTTGTCTTGTTCTTCCAAAATATTTTTCTTCATAATTATCTCAAGCTCCAGGAACTCTTCTATTCCCTAATTTCCCAAGTAATTATTTTTTCCCCAAAATCAAGTTTCTATCATAGTCACAGTCCCCAGAGTGGCTATTGCAATTTTTCTCATTCAAGCTACCTACACTGCCCCCTGTTCATTTCCTCTCAGTAGAGGAACTTGTCTCCTATCTTTCTGAGAATAGAGGCCATATATCACGAACTCCCTCTTTTCTCCTATTCAATACCACAAACCTCTCTTCATCACTGCCTTTCCCCTTTTTTGTTTTTTTCCCCTGTAGTCTCCAAGGAAGAGGTATCAATTCTTTCTATCAAGGCTAACTTTTCAATATATACTTTTATTCTCACCCTCTTCTGTTTTTTTCATGAGTACTTTCCTCCTCAATTTCCTGTCTTATTCTATTATCTTCAATCTTTCCTCACCCACCACTTCCTTCTCTATTGCCTACAAATATACTCATATCTTTCATGTTCTTAAAAAAAGATTTTAGGTTGGCTTTTCTGTATATCTCATTCCCCTTTCACAACCAAACTCTATTGCCTTCATTTCTCACTTCTCAAACCTTTCAACCTGTCTTCTGACTCTACAACTTTAACTGAAACTGTTCTCTCCATAGTTACCAACAATTTTCTAGTTGCTAAATTCAATGGCCTTTTTCATTCCCCATTGTGTTTGTTTGTTGTTCAATCATGTTTGACTCTTCATGACCCTATCTGGGGTCTTGGCAAAGATACTTGAGGGGTTTATCTTTCCTTTTCTAACTCATTTTTATAGGTGAAGAAACTGGGGCAAACATGACGAGCAGAGACACGCAGCTAGTAAGCTTCTGAGGCCAGATTTGAACTCGGAAAGATGCGTCTTCCTGACTTCAGAACTAGTGCTTTTTCCTTGTACCACTTGACCCCCCCCCACACTTTGCTTGCCCTCCCTTCAATGTATGACATTGTTGACCACTTTTCCTGGATATTTGTTCTTCCGTTGGCTTCTGAGTCACTGCCCAGTCTTTGTTTTTCTTGTAACTGATAGCTCTTTCTCATTCTTTTTTGCTTAGACAGTTAGGTGTTAGAGTTCAACTCAGGAAAATCTGAGTTCCAATCCAACCTCAGACAATTACTATCTATGTGATTCTGGGCATATTTTTTTTAAAACAAAACCTTTTTATTTTCAAAACATATGCATAGATAGTTTACAACATTCATTCTTGCAAAATCTTGTGTTCCAATTTTTTTCTCCCTCCCTTCCCTCCACAGCCTCCCCTAGATGGCAAATAATCCAATATGTGCTAAAATATGTAATTCTTCTATACTTATTTCCACAATTATCATGCTGCACAAGAAAAATTACATAAAAAAGGAAAAACTGAGAAAGAAAACAAAATGCAAGCAAACATCAACAAAAAAGTGAAAATACTATGTTGTGATCCACATTCAGTTCCCATAATCGCCTCTCTGGGTGCAGATGGCTCTTTCCATCATAGAACATTGGAAGTGACTTGAATCATCTCATTGTTGAAAAGAGCCATGCAGATCAGAATTGATCATCATTGCTGTGTACAATAATTTCTTGGTTCTATTCACTTCACTTAGTAACAATTCATGTAGGTCTCTTCAGTCCTCTCTGCAATCATCCTGCTGGTCATTTCTTACAGAACAATAATATTCCATGACATTCATATACCATAATTTATTCAGCCATTCTCCAAATGATGGGTATCCATTCAGTTTCCAGTTTCTTGCCACTATAAAAAGGGTTGCCACAAACATTTTTGCACATGTGGGTCTTTTTTTGCCCTTTTTATGATTTTTTTTTGGGATACAGACCCAGTAGGGACACTGCTGGATCAAAAGGTATGCATAATTAGATAGTCTGGGTATATCTTTTAACCACTCCATTAATACTTCCATTTCTTAATCCACAAAATGAGGAATAAAAGTTTTTCTTCCCAGCTCAGCGAGTTTATGTAATGAATTGGGCTGAGTATCAGTAAGTCCTAAATTCAAGTTCAGTCTCACACACTTACTACCTGTGTAATCCTGGGTAAGTCACATGACCCTATCTTTCTCAGTTTTCTCATCTATAGAATGAACTGGAAAAGGAAATGGCAAACCACTTCAGTATTTTTGCCAAGAAAATCCCAAATGGGGTCACAAAGAATTGGACAGGACTGAAACAACTGAATAACCACAAATCTCAGGGTTGCTAGGAGGATAAGATGAAATAATATTTATAAAGTACTCTAAAAGTAAAAATTATGTATAAATGCTAGTTATTGTTTTTTATTACCAAGTGTGGATTTCTTCCAAAACTGTCCATGGTCCTCGTCTTCCCTTTTATTTCTACATTCTCTGTCTTGAGATCTCATCAGCTATTGTTAATTTGAATATCATTTTTGTATAGATGACTACCAAATTCATATATCAAGTTCTTATGTTTCTTTTGTATTCCCAGTCTTGCTTCACCAAATGCCTGTTGGAAATTTTGATCTTGGCATCCTGTTGTTATTTCATATTCAATATGTCCAAAACATATTTTCTATTTTTTCCATGCTTATCATTCCTCCAATCTTCCCTCTTTTTTGTAACAAAAATATTATGCTGACAAAATTTAGAATTACCAAAAGTCACCTTCTTGATTTTTCATTTTCTCTTTACTTATCCATACATGATTACTTCCAGAATTTTGTCAATTCTATTTTTCCAACTTCTATATCTATGACTTTCTCTTTATTCTCATGATAATTTCCCTAATTAAATCCTGATCATCTCTTCCATGTACTTATGGTTGGTTACCTAATAGTTCTCTTTGCTTCCCATTTCTCCTGTTTTCATTCCTTTTTAATCCTAATCCTTAATGCCAAATTTTGACCATGTCACTCCCCTGCTCAGCAGTCATCTGTGGCTCCCTATTTCTAAAATATAAACTGCTCAATCTAACATTTAATTTCTTCACAATCCTACTAACTTTTCCAATTTCTTATTACTTTCCTTCATGTATTTTCTAGCTCAGTTGGACTACACAACTATTGTTAGAACTCAACATGTCACCTCCTTGCACCATGAATTTGTACAACTGCCCATTAGTTTTGGAATAATACTCCTCTGCATTTATGTAATGATTTAAGGTCTGCAAAACTCTTTATAGATGTCATCTCATTGTGTCCCAAAAACAATCCTGGAAGTAGATGTTTTTCTCATTGTTTATAGATGAAGAATCTGAGACAGAGATTAAATGATTTATCCACATCATGAGTTTCTGAAATAGGATTTGAACTCAGTTATTTCACATTCAAGGGACAGTAAGAACTTTATTCATTGTGCTATCTCTTCTTTTTAGACTTCCTCACTTCTTTTAATATTCAGCTCAGATACCAATGTGTGAAACCTTTCTTGATCCTCACAGTGCCTGCTATTTTGAAATTATATCTACATAAATGTTATGTTTCTGATTAAAATGTAATCTATTGATGGATAAAACTATTTAAATTTATCTTCATATTCCCAGTTCATATTGCTCTGCACATAATAGGTGCTCAATACATATTTGTTAAACTGAATCAAATTATAAGCTGCTACTAGCTAAAACTGGAATGACAAAGTGGGGCCAGATTATGAGGGGCCTTGAATATCAGACAGAAAAAAAAAGAAATTTGCTTGGAACTAAGTAAGGAAAATTGAAGATTTTTAAGCAAAGGCATAATATGACTAGATTCATGTGTAATAAGAAGTAGTAGTATTTTGAAGTCTATGTAAGATCTATGGCAATTTTTCATTTTTCCTCTTTACTTTGAGATTTAGAGTAACCCCTGCTTGGTGAGAAAGATGCAGTAATCATTATCTGTCTAATTATTTGCTATGGAGGTAGAAAGCTTCTACAAAGCTAAAAAGCCCCTATCTCCATGAGTTTGTATGAGATTGGGTAATGAGAAAAGATAGCATGTAAACATATTTTGTTATTGTGTTGTTCAGTCATTCAGTTGTGTCTTATTCTTCTTGAGCCCATGGACCTTAGTACATCAGGCTTTTCTGTCTCTATTATCTGCTGAAGTCTGTTAAAGCTCAAGTTCATTGCTTCCATGTTATTATCTATGTTGTCCTAATTGAAAAAAGACCAGGTTAGGGTTACACTAAAAACTATTAGTATAAAATACATGTCAGTGACCTTAATACTTAATTTTGACAATTTTATGAGATGTTTTGTAAGCATTTAGAAGAAGAAACAATGATTGTAAAAAATCAGCAAAGCTTTATCAAGCATATGACATGCCAGACTGATGCATTTACTTTCTTAGGAATGCTGTAAATGTAGTCAGTCAGTCAAGAAACATTTATGAAGTACCTACTATGTGCCAGTCACTGTTCTAAGCACTGGGGATACAAAAAAGATACAGCAGGAGCAATAGAAACAAAAGCAGCAGTAGCCATAACAACAACAATACAATTCCTGTTTTTAAGAGTTCACAGGCTAATGATGTAGAAGCCTCCAAAAGAGCCTCTCATGTTATCCTTTTGTAGGAGATAGGTATGGGTGAGCTAAATGATCATACATAAATTATATTGAATGAAGCTATAGAAAGTGTGCAAGTTTATAGATGAACCAATCTGCTAAGAATAACCAAGAAATTCTATGACAGTAATAATAAAAATAATTATTTCATCAGGTTAAAATGATGAACTGAACACAAAATAAGATGGAATTTAATAAGGATAATTCTCATGTCTACCTAACATTTCTCTATTTTTTTTGAAGGATTAGTGTCAGATATCCTATCAAACATTTTATTCAATACATCTTCAGCATTACTTTACTCACTATGTTAGGGTTGGCAACAAAAAAGAGAAAATGAGGATAATCTAAAATGACTTGTTCCTGATGAAGCCATGGAATCTTTGTGTTCACTGCTGCCCTTTCCAGATATTCCCTAATCATCTCTTTAATAATTAATTGTTAAGACTTTTTGCCAGATATTGAAATCTAACCTTTTCTTTTGAAAATTGGGGAATTTGTTAAACTTCTCCAGTTCTGGGGTATTTTTCTAATTTTGTATACTTTTTTGAATATCATTAATAATAGCCCAGCAACCACATCTGCTAGTATTTTCAGTAGTCAAGGATATAGTTATTGAATCAGTTTATTTGAATGAATCAAAAGCAGATAATTACTCACTATCTTTTTCTTTCTTTGGGGTATCAACTCTCTATTAGCCACTTTTATTCTGTACTTTGGATTCTAAAAGTAATTCAACTTTACAGGAAATAAAAGTGGAATAAGAATTGAATTATTTAGCTTTCTCTCTGTCATCAGTAATCATCATTGTATCATTCTCAAATAGGGATGTTATCCCTGCTCTGTTCCTCCTTTCAACACCATAACTCTGTTTGTTGTCATTAACCTTTCTTTCCAGTTTCGCTTCATTTTGAGGATTAGTACCCCTGTCACTCTGCTTCTAGCACTGGGTCACACTTTTGGGGATTTTGGGTGGACTAGATTTCAGAGAACTCTTCCTACTGTGTCTATGAGCCTGTTATCTTCCTCTTCTATGCATTTTTAAAATCTTCAATGTTTTGTTGCATTTTTTTGTGTATTAACATTGATATCTTCAGGCATTTATTTTTCTTCCCTTATCAGGATTATTTCTCTTTGTGGTTTCTGAATTTCATTCCTGAGAGTTTTTAATCCCTGTTGGGCTTTCTTCCCTTATAGAATATAGCCCATGAAATTCTACTTATCTTTCCTTTGAACTCTTTGAAATCTATTTTCCCCAGTTCTAGAATGTACATATTCCTATTCCTAGCTTTCTGCTCATTTTCTTATCACAAAATTTCGGAGGAAAAGTTGTTCAGTTGTTTCAATCATGTCAGATTCTTTGTGATCCCATTTAGGGCTTTCTTGGCAAAGATACTGGGGTGCTTTGCATTTCCTTTTTCAGTTTACAAATGAGGAAACTGTGGAAAATAGGGTGAAGTGGTTTGCCCATGGTCATACACCTTGTAAGCAACTGAAGTCATGTTTGAACTCAGGTCTTCATGACTCTAAATCTGGTTCTCTATCCACTGCACCACCTAGATGGTCCAATATTAGCAATTAGTTGCTACTTATTACTAAGGATCAAATCTACAATAGGTTTCCTTCTTTTTGGTTCTTCGATCTTTTAAAGTTTTGTTAGATGTAACCTGTGTCAGATGTGTCAGATTTGATCATATCTATTCTCCCTTTCAGTTTTAAATATGTGATGCTTTTACTATGTGCTTGATAGTAATTATTTATTGCTTTTGTATTTACATACCTATCTTGTTCTGTAACTAGTTTCTCTGTTACTCTTTCTCTTGTTTTATATATTATCCTATGTGTAGATAGTTATTATGCTTCATTGTGTATGTATATATACATATCCTGTTATTCAGCTTACATAGAAGTAATTAATTCACAAATATCCACATATTAATATATATTCGGTATATACATGCAATTTGGTATATATGAATGTACACATATGTGTGTTCATAGGTGTATTAGGCACACGCAGTACAATGCACACATTCATGCATGCACTTGCACACCCACACATCTGTGTACACGATCACATGGGTGCATTTATGTACATGCATATGCATGTACATGTACACATGTGAACATCTAGATATCTCCAATAGGAGTTTTCCTATCCTCATTGTTCTAAGAATTGGTGTGCATGCCAGCTACAGACCAAACATGGAAACAGCCTGAGTATGTGCATCTTGGTATGGGGGAGTGGGCCTTGGGAACTGACAAATGATCACTTCAGCAAGCAATTAGGATCAGTTGTTGCTGTATTTGTAGGTATTTCTTTCTCTAATTACACTGGAAGAAAGGCAGGATTAAAGGGGTGTAGATCACTCTACTTTGACTTTTGGCTCAGTTAGTGAATCCTCCAATTTGGACAAACTTAATATTTATATTAGCATTTAACATCCTAAGTCATAGGAGTGATCATGTATCTAATGAACCTTCAAACACTCTGTATTCTTTTCTGATTTCTATTATTAAACACCTGAAAATTATGGTAAGTCACCAGAACTTATTCTCCACTAAATTCTGAAAAGATGCAGTCACCTTGACTGCTGCTGCTGAGACACTGCTGTACTCCATTAGGATCCTATCATTTAAACCTGAATGAAGCCCTTAAGTTCAATCTCCTTCACTTGAAAAATAAGGTTGAAAGTTGTCTAAGATCATATAACAAGTACATTAAAAGAATTTAAATGAAGCTATTTGATTCCAATGCCAGTGGCTTCTCCATTACATCTTTTTACTTCTGACTTACATAAGGATCCTACAAGGGTTCCAACATTTTCTTGGGGTGAGAACAATGGTTCTAAGAATTGATATTAAAAACTTTTGGGATATTTCACTTTTTGGGAATTCTGGACAAGCTTTATGAAAAAAGAAAAAAAAAACATTTTTTTTGGTCATTATTAACATTTTTCTCTACAACTTTTCAATTCTAGTTCCTTAGAATGTTATTGTGGTAGAGAGATAGAATAGCCAGGCAGGATCAAGGAAAATGGCATGTTTCATAAAATACCTTTTCCCTTAGGCAAAATAGCTTTTGACAGCTACAAAATTAATGGTGCTTTCCCCCTATGTAGGAAATACTTGAAATTTCCAAAGCAATTTGGTTTTTCATTGCTGACACACTAGGTATCACTTTCAAATATTGCTCTGAATAAAATTTAATTGAAAATATAATCAAACTGACAAATTGGATGACAAATGAGGATCACATTCTTAATATAATATTTGTTTTACCTTCAACTGTAAAAGGGTCCATGGTTCATTTAGGAGGAGGCTGGCCCCAGCTCTCATCCCATCAGTCACTGTCACCTGGCAGCAACAGCTCACATCTTCCTACACACTATATTTGTTTAAAGGTCACCTGTCTAAGAACCAAATAGCAATACCTTTTGTAAAAAGCACAGAAATAGAGGTCCCTTGTGCTTTCTTTGCAGATTCTTCGCCCCCTGCAAGCTGTGCTCAAAGTGTCTGTCAAAGAGATGGGTCAGTCAGCTACCTCCAGTTATGGAAGAAGTCCAGGCAATGAATTGAGAACCTGTAACAGTATTGACTCTATTTTTGCTTTATCCATTCCCAATTTCAGAAAACATTTCTTAAACACCTACTGTGTATAAAGTGCTCTGTTAAACAATTGATACTAATAGTCAGTAAACATATATTTTTGGTTTGCAAAATGCTTTACAATCATCCTCACCAAAATTCTAGTATTATTACAATCATCTCCAATTTATAGGTAGGAAACTGAGGCAGACAGAGGTTGCATGATGTGCTCTGGATCTCATAGCTAGTAAGTGTCTCAGAATTTGAACTTAGTTCTTCCTGATTCCAAGTCCAGTACCCTAACTAATATGCCTCTACTACATCTGTCTACATGATAAAACATGATACAAAGTTTTATGTGAGGTCTGAGGGGAAAGATCATTAATGACCAGGTAGATCAGCATCGATTTTTTGGAAAAGGCTGAATGTGACAAGAGTGGTAGAAAGTCAATAAAGAAGGAAAATGCCATGTAATGACTAGTTTTAGGAGCAAAAACATAATGGAGAAAATCATAGGGAAAAATCAGTGTGATTTAGTTTGTCTGAAAGAGAGTTTGCAAAGGGTCTGAATTAAGCCTTATAAAGATAGAATGAAAACAGATTAATGAGGATCTTAGATGCCAGGCAAAAGAGTGTGAGCTGTATCTGAGAAGCAATAGACAGCCACTAGAGAGTTTTGAGAATGGCATTATTTTACTTATACTTACATTAGATTAAATAGACAATAGCATGAAGAATAAATGGTATATGGAACAGAATTCAGAGAAGGTAAGAAGACCTTTTAGATGAGTCTTGTCATAGTCTAAATAGATGGTGATGAAGCTATTTGTTCAGGTAATGATAGTGGAAATAAATAATTTGGAATAAATGTAGAATTAGAATTGAAAATATTTGGCAATTGATTGGATCTGGACTATGTCTATTTGTAGAATATTTCTAGATAGAAGAGGGATTAGATTTACTCTGATTCTTCTGTGCTTTCATTTCATTAAATGGAAGCTAATGGGAGGCATTTGGGTTAAGATAAAGAGCATTTAAAAAGATCTTTACTATTAATCTAGTGTGGTAGATTTGGAGGCAGGAGATGGGTTCAAATTTGACCTTTAATTATTACCTCTAGTATGACCTTGAGGAGGTAATTAGGTAGCACAATAGATGAGAAGACCAAGCTTGGAGGTAGGAGGACTCATCTTCCTGATTTTAGACACTTAACTAGCTGTATGATTGTGGGCAAACATGTCAATAATAACAGCAACATTTAGCTGTTATATATGTCTTTTAGGTCTTCAAAAGACTATATACATTATCTCATTTTTAGCTTCACAACAACTCTGGGGTATAGGTGCTATTATTAGCTTTATTTTATAGGTTGGAAAATTGAGACAGTGTTAAAATGACTCACCCAAGATAATGCAGAATATGTTTGAGGCTGGATTTTAACCTCAGTCTTTTTATTGCAAAGTCTAGTGCTCTTTCTACTATACCACCTAGTTGCTTTTACAACATTTATAATGAATGGATATTTAGTTGCTGCCACCTAGTTGCCTTTATTACATATGTTATGAATGGATATCCCCAGTGAGAGAAGCATCACCTTAACTTTTCAGGAAGTACACTCTATTTTGGTATGACTCTAATTGTGAGGAAGATTTTCTTGATATCAGGCTGAAATTTTCTCATTCCAAACTTTAGTTTATAGCTTCTTCTTCTTCAATCTGGAGTCAACCTTCCATTTAACAGCTTTTCAAATTCTTGAAAGAAGTGAATGGTCCAAGCATATGAATTGGCAGTTTTTCAATTAAGAAATAAAAACAATATTTAGTCATATGAAAATCTCAAATTCCTAATTAATTAGAAAAATAACATTTTAAAAAACTTTGCAATATTACCTGTAATTTATCAGAATTACTAAAATAATAAAAAAGAGAAAACAACAAGTGTTGGAGGAGATGTGGAAAAACTAGAACATGACTACATTGTCGATAAAATTGTGAATTGGTACAACCATTTTGGATAGTAATCTGGATTTATACACAAAGTGTTATAAAACTGTGTATACCCTTTGACTTAGAATACCACTATTAGGTGTGTTTCCCAAGGAGATCAGGGGAAAAGGAAAAGAACCTTTATATTCATGCGGAATGGCTAAATAAGTTGTAGTATCATTTTATTGTACTTTGTAAATATTGTAAATTGAAGATTTGTGGTAATCCTGCATTGCACAAGTCTACTAACCAATATCTAACCTTCTCCACAAGAATAATATGATCTAGTAAACAAATATTTTGTTAAAATCTAAGTAAAATAAAGGTAAGAATCATCCTAATTTAACAAAAATTCTTTTAAAGGAGGAAAATTTTATTATGTTGTTCTTTTCTTGATGAAGTTATGCTGACTCCTAAATATTCATTTTGTTGCTATTTAGTCATTTTCAGTTGTGTCTAACTTTTTGTGACCCTATTTTGGCTTTTCTTGGCAAAGATACTGGATGTTTTTTGTCATTTTCATTTTCTTCTTCCACTCATTTTACAGATGAGGAAACCAAGGTAACTATGGTTAAGTTACTTGGCAAGGTCATACAGCTAGTAATTATCTTGGATCAGATTTAAACTTAGAAAAATAAGTCTTCCTTACTCCAGGTCCAGCACTTTATCCACTGTACCACCTAGTAGCCCTTACCATTAATTATATATTATTTAATTTTGCCATGAATGAAAGTCAAATTCATTGGCCTTCAGTCTGTAGTTGGTATTTTCTCTTTTTTTGAAAACTAATATTTCCCTTCTTCTTAAACTGTGGTATCATTCCTATTTTCCATGATCTTTTAAGGAACAAGGACAGAGACCTAGAATTCATCCTATGATGCTTTCATTACCCAAGAATATAGTTCATCTGAGTCAAATGATATCTCTCTAAAAGCAGTTCAGTATTTTATTACTACCTTATTACTTATCTTGGGAATCATCTTCCTACTAGCTATATTTTTTCTGTCCTTTTCAATACAAAGAGTTCCTGTGGCTTAAAAAATCACACATAGGGTTATTTACTTCAGAGGTTGTCTGTCTCTGAATAGGAATCTCTACAACATACCTGGCAAATTGTCAGTGTTGCATCTCATCATCTTCTGAGTTAGCATATTCCTATTTTTGGACAACTCTAATTGTCAGGACGTTTTTATTCTTCTACTCAGGTCTAAATTTGCCATTTTTGTAACATCTATGAATTGCTTATGGTTTAGCCATGTAGGGTTGAACAGAACAAACCAAATTCCCCTTTCATTCAATAATTCTTGTCATACATGAAGATAGATATTGAAAACCTTTTACTTTTAAAGTCACCTCTTTTCCAGATTAAATATCCTTCAACTTAATCCCAGTAGACTCTATGCTTTTTGAGGGTAAGGACTTTATTATTTTTGTTTCCCTGAGGTGGGAGTGCGCATGACTGTGCATACCTGTAATTCCTAATGCAAGAGAAACCTACGTTGGCAGATATCTTCAGCTCAGAAATAATTAGCTGCAGTGGACTAAGCTGATCAAGTGTCTATTTGAAGTCTACTATTAATATGACACAGGGGACCACCAGGCTGCCTAAGCTGAGTCAGCCAAGGACAGAATTAGAGCAAGTTAAAGCTTTGGGTTATTTAGTAGTGAGAACAGGCTCATGAGTAATTACATTGCATTCCCAATCTGGGCAAGACAGAAACATAGTTGTAAAACAAATAAATATATATTGTTTACCTGAGGATCAATGTAGCACATACCAACTATGTTTTAGCCCTTGCTCATCACTAGTAATATGCCCTACCCTTTTTACACCTGTCATATGGTTCTCCATTGCCCTTTAATTTACTAGCAATTTTGTGTTCTTCAGAGACTGAAGTGTTCTTATGAATCACCAGGCAAATAGTAGAATCAGAAATATATTAATTTGAAGTTGATTTTTATTTCCGAGAAAAGCTTAAGAATTGATCTTCTCAACAAGAATAACATGAAGAATATAGTCAAGTGCATTGTTAAAAACTGGTAAAAGCTAACTAGAGAATTCTCTTAATCTACAATTTTAAATAGTAATCTAGTCTGTTCTCTTCTTCCTATTCAGATTTTGGTCTAGTTCATTATCTATATTCAATGTCTATTAAAGGTGAGGTACTGAGAGACCTAAGTGCCTATATTGTTGTCTGACCATTCAGTTGTGGATCATAGATTGGACAATAGACATCGTTCATCAAATTCATTTTTGCCTTTGTGGAGAGTAAGGTTAGACTATTCTAAGTGACTATGTCCCTCATTTAGGAGACTATAGAATTCCAGGGCTTGATACAATAACCACAATACCTTTTGTAAAATTGAATATATATAGGATCTTTACCTCTTTTAGCTACAAGGAATTCTTTCATTCAGAATCTTGACTGGCATGGCCTCCCTGATGGTGACAAAACTTTTGACAAGTAGAAGGTTTTCTGTTTTATGTGTTCCTTAATGGACACCAGTAATTAGCAAGTGATTGAGCAAAATTATCTTTATTGTTTCATTTATGAAACTGGTGTGATTTTTAACATATTCATAGAAGAAACCTTTGTGGAGAAGCGCTTTCAGGACTGAATATGTTCTTTTCTATTAAATGCTTTTATTTTTTCAACCAAAAATAAGATTTTATGCATCTTCAATATGTTATAGGACTATAAATATAGTCTACTATATATTAAGCATGTAGAAAGGGAAGACATTTTTTGGCCAATATTATCACATTTGATTCTCAACCCTGAAAGTCAGGTGCTATTTATATTAATATTTTCAGTAAGGAAATTTAGACACAGTATCTACTAATATCACAAATTAGTAGCTCTCATCTTCCTGATGCCAGGCACAGTAACTATCTGTACTCCCAAATGCATCAATAAGATTGTTGATGAAAATTTACCTGTTATTTCTTCCAATTTTTGGCAAAGATACTTCCCATATCTGAGAAGCATATAGATGATACAGAGAATAGATTGTTTTGACCTGGAGCCAAGCAGACCTCAAATCAAATCTGACCTCAGATACTAGCTGTGTGACTATGGGCAAGCCATATAACTTTTATTTTCATCTGGAATAAAATGGTGATAATAATAGCACCTGCTTCTTAGGGTTGTTTTGAGGATCAAATGTGATATTTATAAAACACTTAGTATAGTATATGGCCCATGGTAAGTACTATATAAATTCTTTTTTACTTCCATTCCATTTCCTTCCTTTATAGTCTTTTCTTCTAACTATTTGGTAGAGATAAAAAATTAGGTATAAATAGGAATTAGTAGTTAATTGATGTTCTCTTGATAGCATTTTTGTAACAATAATATCATGACTAATTTTAAAATTGTATTTACTAGAAATCTTGAAGATTCATTCTTCAGTGCCCTCAAATTGTATTGCTTCCAGTGAAGACTTTCTCTCAGTAGAATTAATTTGTCCTAGCTGCTTTTCACATTTTTGTCTTCTTAGGTGTCATTTCTACCTCTTTCAATACAGCAAGAGCTGAGGTGTTGAGATCCAAATGTGGTGGCTCCATTATTTATTGATTAAAGTAATTTCTTACAAAAATATTGACAGATCTTTCCTCTTGTTTACCTATTCCTCCTTATATTATTACCTTGAAATGATCTTGGGATGATCTAGCTTTAGTAGGCCTTATCCCATGCTTTCTGTAACTTTGCTTTCCTCTTAACAGTTTTTTGTGTTTTTGTGAGATAGCACAATCTTCCATAATCCTCCTTTATGAGGTTTGTACAAATTTACGTTTTGAATTAGTGTTTTTCTTTATTCTGAATTGGAGTTGATTGTGATCTTTGCTCCAAGAAGTTGATAGATTGTACAGAGGCTATAAATTTAGAAATGACTCCCACCTTGGCTACCAGTAGCTTTTTATAAATTTGTAATCAATATAATTTCTTTGATATTTATATTGTACAGACTTTTTTTCTAGGGCAAGTGCTTTGCAATTTTTTTCTAAAAGAAAGCATTTGTGTTATATAAGAATGAAGTTCAAATAGTGCTAAAATTTTGAAAACATTTTATTGCAACAATTCTGTGAAAATATAAAGCAAGTGCATTTGTACAGAATGTGCATATATATTTATGTACATATATGCATAAATTATATAATTTTATGTAATAGAGTATATAACTATTCATGTGTATGTTTATATTGTATGCATATATACATGTTTGTATATGTATATATATATGTGTATGTATATATCTCTCTATATTTCTATCTATCCTATGATTTCATCAGTGTAGGGAACTACTAGGAATGAAAACCTAAGAGTACAGATCAGTACCTTTTCTGCAAATTATAATCCTACAGAGTTGTCTATATATTGATAAATCTGTCAATGAATCCCCTAGGATCACACAGCCATCATTTGTCCAAGGTAAAACTTGAAACCAGGTCTTTTTAACTCTGATGCCAGTTTCCTACTTGCCAACAGGCCTAATAATAATTCATTAAGACTGGAAATAGTATAGCAGATGTTGATATTCATTGGTGGAAGAATTTTTTTTTGTTAGGAATTCCCTTAAATAATGAAATCAAAGATATCATATACACATACATATATATATATATCTGTATATATACATTTATATAAATGTGTACACATGTATATAATACACACACATTTATCTATATAATACGCATACACACACATATATGTATACATATATATATATATATACATATATATATATATATATGAAAGAGAAAGAGAGTGAAAATCAGAGGGAGAATCTTTTGTCACTGGGTCTTGCCCTTTTTCATCTTTTATGCTTCATTTGAGTAATTTTGAAAGTGCAAGAAACATCCTATTGGAATGACAAAAATATCTCCTCCAACAGCTTTACATGTTCTCTAAAATTACACTAATAAATCTCTATTCATTTATTTGAATTAAAATCTTGGTATCTTCAAGTATCTGCTTTAAAAAGTATGAAGGTCTGATATATAATGGATCATCATTATCATCATTATTATTATTATTTATTTGGTGCGAATGACTTTAGGCAGCTAGTTGGAATACTAGATGGAGCTATGGATTTGGAGCCAGGCAGACTTCAGTTTGAATTTTGCATCAGACATAGCAATGTCACTCTGGCCATCATTTTATTCCTTCTGCCTCTGTTTCCTCATCTGTAAAATGGATGTGCTGGACTCTGGTCTTTAATTACTTTTATTTGTCCAATGCATTTCAATTGAGAAGTACTGAAAACTTAAAAGAGGCAAGTTTTGAGATTTTTGCTAAGGGAAATTACAAAATTACAGAATCTGTGACTTGGAAGGGACCTCAGTAATGATTTAATTCAACTCATATCCAGATAAAAATGTCTTTCACTACAAACCTGATAAGCAGACATTCATCCTAACAGTTAGATAACAGGGAACCCTTTAAATCCTCAGGTGTCTCTATATAGCATGGCCTATTCATCATCCTGATATCACTTTTCTCCACATACTCCAGCCTGTGAATATCATTCCTAAAATGTGATAGCCCGATCTCAATTCAGTACCTCATCATCAGGGCAGAGTACATGGGATTACCATATTCTTCTTTCTAGATACAATACCTCTAACAACTCATTCTTGATTTAGTTAAATCTGAGTCTTTGGATTTTTTTATTATTAAAATGTTTTGCTAACTTTTTTTAATAAAATAGTTCTTATGTTCCTTTGTGCTTCCTTTTATGCATTTAAAAATAAGATTTTATGAAGAGTGCACTGGATTCAGCAAAAGGAGAGTCCAGAAAAAGAATCTGTTCACTAGAGGATGATGGGGATGAGGAATAGTACTGATAAAATAAATCTGATTTACATATAACAATGATAGCTCTGGGTTGTGAATGCACTGAGCTCTTGCAGGGCGGGAGTGTCCTTGGGATCTGGGAAGGAGAGAATCTCTGATGGGAAGGATGAAGGCCATCAAAAACCATTTCTGCCCAGTTTCCAATTGTCAGTGTCCCTTAGAGAGATGTTATTCTCTCCAAACCAATTTGAAAACAGCAGCACCCACACTTCATGGAAGTGTGTAGGAGTGCAATTCCTAAACACCCCTCCCTGCTGAGTCCCAATGCTATTCACAGTTTTCCCACCGCAGTATTTAAGCCCCAGCTTCTCACTCTGATAAATGAGTCACACTGGGGGAGCTCCACAGTACAGTCAGCAGAGAAAGAAAAACATTGGAGAGAAGGAGGGTGAAGCCTTTATTATTTTCCTTTTTAGGATTAAATCATAGTGGCTATCAGCAAATGGGGGGCAGGGCAGTTATTATCCCTTCTGTGGAAAACTCATAGGTTTGGATAAGTTTGAAGAGCTATTGACAGGGAAGTCTGAAGTCTCCTCAAAGACACCTTCAGGGAATCCTGAAAACAACTCATTTCTGTTTCCAGGGAAGGTCCCAATTCTCCTTAGTTGCAAGCTTGCCACCTGAAGCCATTGGCTCTTATAGGATCCTAAGAAATAGAGTTAGGAGAGATTTAAAGCCTTAGAGGCCATTGAGATCCATCTTCTCATTTTCCAGATAAAAAACTGAGTAACTTGCCTAGTATCATATAGTTAGAAAGTATCTAAAGCAGGGTTTGAACTAGATCTGTCCTGTTGCCAAGTCCAAGGCTTTATCCACTATGCCTGAATTTTAGGTTCTATCACCAAAAAAAGAATTATGAAGGGCTGTTGTTTAGTAGTGTCTGACTCCTCATGATCCCTTTTGGAGTTTTCTTGGTAAAGATATTGTTGTGGTTTGCCATTTCCATCTTTAGCTCATTTTACAGACCAGAAAAGTGAGGCAAACAAGGAAATAAGTGATTTGTCCAGGATTATATACCTATAAAGTATCTGAGGCTAGATTTGAATATAGGAAGATGAGTCTTTCTGATATCAGACTCAGCACCCTAGTCATTGTGTCACTTAATTGTCCTCTTTCAATGGAAAATAATGAAAAGAACATAGTTTTCTGGGCCAAGAGATCTAGATTCTACTCACAGTTCTGCCAAAAACTGATTGGGTGACCTTGAGAAAACCCATTCTGAGTTCTGTAAGGACAAAGGTTGTCTTTTGCTTATTTTTTTGAACCCCTAGCATTTAGTATGGTAACTGGAACATAGCAGGTGTTTTATAAATGTTTATTAATTGAATTGACCTTACATTTCTATCTTAAAAAAATTCTAAAGGACTTTCTAAATGTAATCTTGTGGAATTTCATGAAGCATGCAATTAAAAACTGAATTGTATATTTGTCTACTGATATAGGAATTCTGCGTTGTGAAGGCTAAACCTGGAAAGATCATTGGGTTTAGTGGCTTACAATCTAATGTAAGAGACCTAATAGATCATCTAATATAAATTATCAACTCAAATCTACTGCTTTCCCATCTATAAAATAGAGACTATGGTGCTAATAATATTCTTTTAATCATTTGGATATTGTTCTCATATGGCATTAACTCATCATCTTGGTTCTATTTTTACATATTAATTATAACAATATTTTCTCCAAAATATAGTACAATACTAGCAACAATGTTCTACCTGTCATCTTCCTGTGGAGGAATATAATAGGACAATTATTTCCTTCATTTTGAAGAATATACTTCTCAAAACAGCTGAAAATTAAAATGAACTTTTGACTATAATATGAAAGTTGCAATTCACTAAAATATTCAGATATCCTTGAACAAATTGCTATCTAGCCTTAACTTGCCCATTTCATACTGCAAAGTTAATTTTTTCAGCATAAGCACAAAATTTTCCCTTTATTTCTATTGTGTCATTTCTTTTCATGTTCCAATGGCGTAGATTGTCACAATATTTTCTTTTTTAAAAATTTATTTAATTTTAATACACATTGCTTTGTAAATCATGTTGGGAGAGAAAAATCAGAGCAAAAGGGAAAAAAACATAGGAGAGGGGAAAAAGAAGAAGAAAGAAGTGAACATAACATGGATTGATTTACATTCAATTTCCATAATTCTTCTTCTGGATGCAGATGGCATTTTTCTGTCCAAAGTCTATTGGAATTGCTTTGCATCACTGAACCACTGAGAGAAACCAAATCTTTCATAGTTGATCATCACACATTCTTGCTGTTATATGCAACGTATTCCTGGTTCTGCTTGTTTAGCTCAGTATCAGTGTGTGTAAATCTTTCCAGGTGTTTCTAAAATCAGTTTGTTCATCATTTTTATAGAACAATAATATTACATTACCTTCATATACCAAAACTTATTCACTCATCCTCAACTGATGGGCATCTACTCATTTTCTAATTCTTTGCTACCAAAAAATACCTGCTTCAAATATTTTTGTTCATGTGGATCCCACAATAATTTCAAATATTGAATGTCACCCAATGTATTCATTAGCTATCTCTTCTAGCTTAGTATCATCTGCAAACTCATTAAATATGCCATCTATGGCTTATATAAATATAAATATAAAATAAATATGCTTATTGAAGTCACTGATTAAAAACAAATTGATAAAAGTATTGATAAAAATGTTAAATAACATTCAATCACAAACATATCCCTTACTCTATTAAACAGAGAGTTGCATCTTGACCTATTAGTGACTACTCTTTTGTTCTGGCTATTCAAACAATTAAACTACACAAATATCTAATATTTTAGCCTTAGGACTTCTTCACACTCTTTAAAATTATTGAAGACCCATGAAGAAGTTCAGTGTTTATTAGAAAAAAGAACAGATCAATGTTATTATCCTAGGAGTACCTAGAACACACTTTGAAATCTGCTGGTCTAACATATATCTCTTGAATTTTTCCACAAGATTTCAGTGAAATACTTTTTTCTTTTTTTTCTTCCTTCCTTTCTTCCTTTCTTCCTTCCTTCCTTCCTTCCTTCAGTTATTAATAATGAGGACAACTATGAGGCAACTAGGTGACTCAAAAGATAGAGTGTTGGGGATGGAAGCAAGAAGACATCATTTGAAATCTGACCTCAGACACTTACTACCTTTGTCATCCATGGCAAATCACTTAATCTTTGTTTTCCTCTAGAGACAGAAACAGCAAAGTACTCCAGTATCCTTGCCAAGAAAACCCTAAATGGGATCATGAAGAGTTGGACACTATTGAATGACTATACAGCAACAAGATAAGCTATGTCTTCAATTATCTTGTCAAGAAGGAAAGATGATTAGTTTTGGCACGATGTTTTCTTGCCATAATCAATCTTGCTACCTTTCTGTGATCACTGCTTCTCTTTACCTGTATTGATTAACCACCCTTTTAATAATGAATTCTAGAATTTTGCTAGGTATCCAAATCATATATACCAACTGATGGTTGGCAGACGCCATTCTTTTTCCTTTTGTGTAAATCAGAACAATATTTCCCCTTTGGATCTTGTGGCACTTTTATTCTTGATCATTTTTTCCTCTAAAAGATCATTGACAGTATTTCAGTTATCGGACTTGCCAGTTCATTCAACACAGATTAAAAAAAAATCTTAGAGTATTATAGAAACAAAAGCTTTCATCATCATCAGGTAAGGCTTACTGGAGGAATGCTATATGAAGACTACAGAGAATTTTGATAGTTGTGCTCTGATATTAAATCAAAGAATAGACATTTATCATGCATAGTCTTCTAATGTATTCCATACGACTGTGTGGACCACATACAGAGCTTAGAGTAAAAGGATGAGAACGATTCTGGGAGAAGTCATTTACTTTCATGGGGAAAAAAGAAACTGATGGGTAGACATTAACTGAAATATTTTTGTGCATTAAGTCAATTTCTGGAGAAAAAGGAATCTGGATGAACTGGCACCTTTAAGTTTATTTGACAGTCACTTTTCTTTTGTGGTTCTCAAGCAATTTCGCCGGTAAAGATTGTTACTCAGTATTAGGCCTGTTATTGCCAGATAAACAAAACCTCTTTGGCCTTAGAGAATGAGGGAGAGGGAGAAGGGAAGGGAAGGAGGTATTTTAAGTACAAATAAGTTTGAAATTCAGTCTCTAACTAGTCTATATCCAGAATACTTTCAGTGTATTTTTGCACAGGATAGAGAATTAAATTAGAAATGAACAACCTTTTTTTTCTACCCTCACACAGCCCCTGCTTCCCCAAACATCCCTCCCAATTTATCCTAAAATGTGCTTTAGATCCTGTTGGTGTTCCTCTAATCAAGATTCTTCTCTGTCCTAGCCTTTGACTGCATGACTCAGGAGGGAGCCCTTAATCTATCCACAAAATCTACCTGGTGTTTCTGGCCATCGTTGTTTTTGAAAGGGCTGTTTGGGGTTCTTTGTGCAAATTCTCAGCTTACTTCTTGAACTTTGACCTCAACTTCAGGATCCTGGTCGAGATTTTAGGGCCTTGACTTTGGTAACTGGGAATCTGATCTTAATCATTAATTCTGGGGCTGGTTACTGTATATTCCAGTTAAGCTAGAGTCATCACTGACTTTTTCATGTTATGTCCCATCTCCATGCCTTTATTCACAGAATCACAGACTTGGAAGGGAACTGAGAGGACACTTAGGTCCAACTCATACCTGGAAAAAAAAATGACAGAGAAGTTTGTAGACTCAAAATGCAGAGGTCTTAAATTTGAACATGGCTAATGTATTTCACTTTGCTTAACTGTACCTATTTTTACATGAGTTTTATATTTCTTTCTTCATTTTTTCAGGGAGGGAAAAGAAATACTAAAAGAATATAAATTTTATTAATTCAAAATAAAAGTTAAAAACAGTTATTCCTCCTTTGTTTAATGATATTAAATAAAGAACCACCAACTTCCAAAGCAGCCCATTCCACTTTTGGATGGCTTATATTTTTATGCAATTTTTCCTTATCTCATTTAAATTTGCTTTTTTGTAACTTCTAATTGAGGTTCCTGCTTCTGCACTGGGGTCAAGTAGAAAAATTTCTAGTCTTTGTTCCCTACTTCAATCTTTCACACATTGGAAGATAGCTCCCCTATGTTCCTCTAGAAGTCTTTTCCTTAAGTTAAATATCTTCACCTTTTTCAATAAATCTTATATCAAGAATTTAAGGCTTCTCATTATTCTGACTGCCTTTATTTGTACCATCTCTAGTTTACTGATGTCTTTCCTAGAATGTGTTGCCTGGAATAGAATATAAAGCTCTAAATATGGTCTGACCAAAGAAGAGTATAGTAAGACTTGTCAACTTTCCAGTCCTGAATAGTTCAGCCTTTAATTGACTCTTAGATTTTTAAAAATTTTAATGTTAGCCTGTTCCCTTGTATTGACCTTATAGTTCATTACATCCTTCAGTTTTTTTCAACTGGATTGTGATAGTCTGTCTCTCCTGTATTTTTAATTTATAAAAGTAATTTTTCTTTGTAAATCAAATGTAAACCTTTGGCTTCATTCTCATTAAATTTTGTCTTTGCTTCATGAGTGAGCCCTGAACATGGTAAGCACCTAATAATGTGACAAAAAATGAAACATTAGGGGCAGCTAGGTGGTACAATGGACAGAGTACCAGACCTGAAATCAGGAGGACATGAATTCAAATCTGGTCTCAGACACTTAGCACTTCCTAGCTGTGTGACCCTAGGCAAGTCACTTTGCCCCACTTGCCTCAGGAAAAAAAAGAAACATTACATTTTATTGTACAGTAAATCACTTGTTCCAGATGTGCAATCATTCCTGAATCACTCAGACCATCAATAATTTTAGAAAAGTATCAACATTGGAAAAAATTATAACAGAGAATAAAAAAGCAAGAAAGAGATGTGGTATGCTGTCTAAACAGTCCTAATATGACTTGACAAGTTACAAGATAAAAAATGGCATATAGGCAGAAGAGATAACATAGATCCCAACTGCAATAATTTCATATGGAAATTGAAGTAGTGTGAGTTAATTGAAATTTTGAAATGGCTAAAGAAATTTCTTTGTATTGAGACACAATGTGCTCTAACATTGTCTAGAAAGGACATTTCCCCAGAAACTTCAGTAGACTTGTATGCATGGTCAAACAGCAAATCATAGAAACAATCAATAGTTTCATCCAAGAAAATGACAGTAATGAGACAGCAATGAGACAGCAGAAAGAGATGGAAAGAGAAATCCTGTTTAAAATAATTGTGGACAATACATAATATTTAATAGTCTATTTGTCAAGACAAACACAGGACTATAAGAACAAAATTAATATTTTCCTTATTTTCTCTTTAAAAGTCTGTTTTGCATCTGACTATCGCCTCCCTTATTCTACCTTCCCACAGTTCCACAACAATGTATCAGTGTCCCAGTTTTCCCATATCCCCTCCAAAATTTGTCATATCTTTTTCTGTCATCTTGCCAATCTGACAGGTGTGTAGTGGGACCTTAGAGTTGTCTTAATTTGCATTTCTCTGATCAATAGTGATTTGGAACACTTTTCATATGACTAGAAATCGTTTCAATTTCTTCATCTGAAAATTGTCTGTTCATATCCTTTGACCATTTATCAATTTCTCCTATGCTTTTCTTTCTTTTTTCCTTAATTATACAATTACAAAACACTTTTCACACAAATAAATTCAGATCTAAACAATTGGGAAAGTACAAATTGCTTATTGGATAGCTTGAGCTAATATAATAAAAATGACAATTGTCCCTAAATTAATCTACTTTTTTAATGTTATGCTAATCAAACTGCCAAATTATTTTATAGAATTAGAAAAAATAATAAAATTCATCTGGAAAAACAAAAGATCAAGACTATCAAAGGAATGAAAAAAAAAAAGAAAAGAAAAGGACGTTGGCTTAGCAGTACCAGATCTAAGATGAAGCAGCAGTCACTAAATCCATTTGGTACTGGTTAAGAAAGAGATTGGTGGATCAATGAAATAGGTTAGATATAAAAGATAAAAAAAGACAATGATTATAGTAATCTAATGTTTGATAAACCCAAAGATTCCAGCTTCTGGGATAAGAAGTCACCATTTGACAAAAATTGCTGGGAAAATTGGAAAATAATGTGTCAGAAACCAGGCATAGACAAACATCTC
This sequence comes from Myrmecobius fasciatus, assembly GCA_023553655.1. NCBI lineage: Eukaryota > Metazoa > Chordata > Mammalia > Dasyuromorphia > Myrmecobiidae > Myrmecobius > Myrmecobius fasciatus. The sequence goes on from JAJPUD010001833.1 coordinate 330,488, forward strand.
ACACTCTACCAAGATAATGTCAAAATAGAGTTAATAATTTAGAACTAAAGAATAAGACTATAAGCAAATTAGGAGAGCAAAAGATAGTCTACTTATCAGATCTTTGGAGAAGAGAGGAATGAACAAATAACAAATAATTATAAAATGCAAAATGGATAATCTTCATTAAATTAAATTAAAAAGTGCTTGCACAACAAAACTAATGCAGCCAAAATTAGAAGGAAAGTAGAAAGCTGGGGAACAATTCTTACAGCCAGCATTTCTGATCAAGGCCTCATTTTCTAAAATACATGGAAAACTGCGTCAAATTTATAAGAGTACAAGTCACTTCTCATTTGATAAATGATTAAAGGATATGAAAAGATAATTTTTCTGGTGAAGTCATATAAAAATGCTTTAAATCATTATTAATCAGAGAAATGCAAATTAAGAGAACTCTGAAGTATCACCTAAAACCTCTCAGATTGACAAGATTACAGAAAAAGATTGTGATAATTGTTGGAGGGAGTGAGGGAAAATTGGGACACTAATGCATTGTTGGTGGAGTTGTGAACTGATCCAACCATTCTGGAGAGCCATTTGGAACTATGCCCAAAGGGCTATAAAACTGTGCTTACTGTTTGATCCAGCAGTGCCATTACTGAGGTTGTATTGCAACAAGATCATTAAAGTTGGAAAGGACCCACATGTGGAAAGATATTTGTAGTAGCTCTTTTTGTGATGACAAGAAATTGGAAATTGAAGAGATCCTCATCAATAGAGGACTGGTTCAAAAAGTTATGGTATAAAATGCAATGGATTATCATTATCCTATAAGAAATGATGAATTTTCTGATTTTAGAAAAGTCTGGAAAAACTTACACGAACTGATACTTAGTGAAGTGAGAAGAACTGGAAGCATTTTGTACACAGAAATAACAAGAGTGTGTGATAATCAACTATTATAGACTTAGCTCTTCTCAGCAATGCAGTGATCCAAGCTATTTCAAAAGACTAGGGATGGAAAATACCATCCACATTCAGAGAAATAACTATGTAGCATGAATGTAGATAGAAGTATACTATTTTATCTTTTTTTCTTTCTCATATTTTTTCTCTTTTGTTTTATTTTTTTTCCTAACATGATTCATATAAAAATATGTTAAAATTGGTTGTATATGTATATCAGATTGCTTGATAACCTGGGGAAAGGGAAGCTAAGGGAGGGAAGGAGGAAAAAATGGAATTCAAAATATCACAAAAATGAATGTTGAAAAACATCTTTACTTGTAATGGGAAAAATAATATACCATTAAAAGAAAAGCAAAGAAAAAAAGACAGTTCAGATCTCACCTTCTTTAAGAAGTCTTTTCCAGTACATTCAGCTGCTATCTCAGTCTTCCATTAATTCTCTATATATCTTTCATGTACTCTGCATTTACATGTGGGGAAAGATCTTACTTTTGCTTTTCTTTATATTTCTAGCAATACAATGCTGGGAACATAATAACCCTGCTGAAAATGCCTATTGATTGATTTTCTAGAAAAGTGTAGCTTTTTGTATTCTATCATAATTTTAGTTGTAATTATAGAAAAGGCAGAGATGGCACTAGATAAACAGATAAAAGCATTTATTAAGGGCTTATTATATGTTAGGCACTGTGCAAAGCACTGGAGATACATATATATATTCAAGCAAGACATTCCTTGACCTTAAGGAGATTACATTCTTTTGGGAAAAGACAATCCTCAAAAACATGAAAAGCCAGTGACTAAGCAAGAAAGTACTTTTAAAGCAATAGGCAACATTAAAAGTTAGGAGAGTGTTGCTGAGGTATGTGTACTCAGGTAAGATAAGGTGAGATCTTATCAGATTTCAAAATAAATGGTGCTCCTGGTTATTGATGGGGAAGAGATAGAGGTGCTGGCCCAAAGAGAGAAAGTGAGCCTGGTGAAGAGATGGTGAAGCATGAGAGACAGTTAAGATACAGCAAAACTCACTTGTCAGAAAGGAAGGAGCTTTTTTTTACTAAAGAGAATCAAGATAAGAAATACTAAGTTAAACCAGGTTTAGATAGAAGAGATCCACATTCGGGGTAACATAATTATGGAGATATTAGGGGACTTATTCTCACAGCAATTGGAGGGGGGAGATATAAAGACAAGAGAAAAAACCCCCCAAAACTCTTAACTTCTTAATACTTCAAAAAGTGATGAAAACAATCACCATCAACATCTAAAACTATAATGAAGAACATTCAAGATTCTACTTTGGTCATTGTGTGTTGACTGTAAGAAAAAGCTTTTTATTTGACAGAATAAAAGACCACTGTAAAGTTCCTTCCCAATAAGGTTTAATTTTCTAACAGTTTTTGTCAGATATTAGGTTTTTATCTATTTATGGCTTTGTGTTTATCAAATATGAGAATTTTTTTTTTCCTGAGGCAATTGGGGTTAAGTGACTTGCCCAG
>JAJPUD010001833.1:332947-359721 GCA_023553655.1 Myrmecobius fasciatus
CTGACTTCAGGGCTGGTGCTCTATCCACTGCGCCACCTAGCTGCCCCCTACAATATTGTTTTAATAATAACTTCTTTGTAGCATAGTTTGAGTTCTGATCCTGCTAGGTCCCCCTTCATTTTTATTATTTCTCTTGAGATTCTTCACCTTGTTTTCATCCATATAAATTTTGATATTATCTTCTGTAGTTTTATAAAGTATCTTTTGTTATTTTGTTGTGATATTGAACAAGAAAATTAAATTAGGTAGTATAGCCATTTTAATATATTGGCTCATTCTACCCATAACAATTAATATTTTTAATTACTTAGGTATGTTGTTATTTTGACAATTTGTAATTATATTTTTGTAGTTCTTACATATCTTAGAAAATGTGTGTCAGAGAGAGAGAGAGAGAGAGAGAGAGAGAGAGAGAGAGAGAGAGAGGGATCCTGTGTGTGAACTTGTGTTCTTGTTTTCTATATTTCTCTTAGCTGAATTACAAAGGAAAATATCTGGCCATTTGTGATTTAAAAGCACTAGTTTTGTATATAATTGGACTTATGCAAATAGTTTTTAACTAGAGAGAGGGACTAGTTCTGAGACAAAGAAAGTTTTTAACTGCCCCATCAAAAAAAAAAAAAAAAAACTTAACATATTTCTTTGGACCTAGAACTGGTCGATTCTGCAGAAATTTCTGCAGAAATAGTTAAAGTTATAGAACTGCTAAAACATTTCAGAAGATTCTGTGGTGGAAAACTATGACAATTACCTAAAATCAAACTGAAGTAAGAATGATTTACCCTGTTAAGTATGTGTTCTCTGTCTGAAGTCTGAAGCACCAGCTTTTGATTATAATTATGTCCCTGCTTCTTCCCTTTATAACAAATTTCTATGATAAGGGCAAGTGGTCAGTAGAAGCCATGAGCACAATTTAAGTATGTAAGATCTTGCAGTGTTCTATTGGAAAATATGTGGGTGGGGGGGGAGTCAAGGTGGTAGAGAGTTAGATAGATCTGATGCTGAGTTCTTCCTAGTATCCCTCAAATTAACACCAGATAGAGCCTCTAAACAGGCTTTGGAGCGACAGAAACCACAAATATTTGGAGTACAACAAATTTCCAGAATAAAATACTTTGGAAGAACTTCAGAAAAGGTCTGTTTCAGTCAGGCAGGGGGAGAAGCTGCCAAGTGTAGACTCAGTGCAAAGTGCCCAGTAGGAGAGGACAGGGAGCCAGAATGTTATAGCATCAGCACATCTGGAAATCTACTGTGAGGCTCTTAGGCTTCTCAGTTCTGGTTACAAGCAAGTGGATCAGCAGATTAGCTGATAGACACCAAAAGCAAATACAAATGGCAAATAGCGAGCCTCTGAACCCTAGAACACCAGAAAACCTCTGGACCTAGCCATGCCTACCCAGCACCAAAAGTCCATTAGAAGCACTGGCCCCAGGGCAAACTAAAGCAGCTGTCATCCCTTTGCCTTAAGAACAGACCTCAACCTTTTAAAAATGACCAAAAAAGCAAAAAGAACTTTGACCAAAGATACCTTTTATAAAGAAAGAGAAGAACAGACCTGAGGATCCTAAAGGCAAATCATTGCCAGTTGAAATCCAAAGGGTGATATGAGTTGGTCCCCATTTCACAAGCCTCTCTTGGAAGAATTCAAAAAGGATCTTAGAGATTTAGAAGAAAAATGGTGAAAGGAAACAAGAAATTAGCAACAGAGTTTGGAAAAGGAAAAACAAAAATTATCTGAAGAAAACTCTTTAAAAATAGATTTGATGAAATGGAAAAACTATATAATTCCTTACAAAATAAATATGAAAAAGAAACCAATTCATTGCAAAACAGAATTTGTGAAATGAGAGAAAAATGCCATGAACAAAACACCTAATTTAAAAGTTCAATTGGCCAAATGCAAAAAGAGATAAAAAGTTAACTGAAGAAAATAATTTACTAAAATTAAAATTGAACAAATGGAAATGAATGACTCAATGAGCCATTAAGAATCAGTTAAACAAAACAAAAAAAATGAAAAAATAGAAGAAAATGTAAAATAGACTCACTGGAAAAACAATTGATCTGGAAAATAGATCTAGGAGAGACAATCTAAGAACTGATGAACTTCCTGAAAACCATGATGAATAAAGAGTTTAGACATCATCTTTCAGGAAATAATCTAGAAAACTGACCTGATGTCCTAGAACCAGAGAATTTAAAGAGGCAAATAAAATTCTATCAAAGTTAGATATGATAGACCTTTGGAGAAAATTGAATTGGAGACAAAAAGGAACATATTTTTTTTTTCTGGGCAGTACATGGAACCTCTACAAGGTTTTGCAAGGGTTAATGCTGAAACATTATCCATGCATAGGTTTTGAAAATAAAAAAGCTTTAACAAAAAATGTGGTCATTAAGTCCTAAATAAGTAAGCAAGTGAGTATTTGGCCTAGTCATCTATCTGTTTTTAGATGCATATGTTATTCTGTTTCTTTTATGTTGTTGCTGACTTTTCTGATAGGTATCTTTATTTGTGAAGGCTTATTTACTCTAATTATTAGGAATGCAAATAATTGGGGTGATAGGTGACCACAGATGGCAATTAGGGATAAAGAACTCCAATTTATATGCTGAATTGACTCAGTAGCAGGCCATGGTGGAAATGATTACTAACCAGATGACAAAGGCACTGAATTTCTTAGCAGACTAGGCCATTCAGACTAGAGAAATAGCACTCTAGTACATATTGGTATTAGATTACTTATTGGCTGACGAAGGTGGAGTTTGTGGGAAATTATATCTACCACTTGATTTGTGAAAATTGATGATGATGGACAGGTAGTGAAGGAAGTTGCCAGACATCAGAAAATTGGTCCATGTCCTATTCCAGAACTGGTCCTTACCATTTAATACTTCTTGGTGATCTTGGTCTGGAAGCAACTGGTAGAAACAGGTTCTTTGATTCTTGCTGATAACTATAAGTGGAGTCATATTATTACTGCCTATTTCCCCTATGTGATACAGCTTATCACAAGGGTAGTACAAAAAGCACTGCCAGGGTGGTAAAGATTGAACAATCTAGAGGGGGAGGTCCAGTTAGACTTGGAGTATTAAAAAGATGAGGATGGACCCCAGTAGAGAAAAAGGACAAACCAGACCTTGAGGGATTGGGGACTAAACTTGAGATGGTCGAAGGAATGTATTAAGAATGGTATGAGACTTCTTTAAAGGTTAATAAATAAGAGGACGTTCTGAATGGGATAAATTGAGTGAAGACCTTTCATAAAAATGTTGCCTCCTCCTGTGCTCCACTTGTGACTTGAGACTTTGCAATAACAAGTTGAGCAATAGCTAAAAGCTGCAGGTACTCAATCATCTTGGATTAACATATTCTTTCCATCCCACACTTTCATTAGCATTAAGTACCTAATATGGTAAAGAGTGTGTTATTAGCTAGTATTCTTTGTGTCTGAGGAAGATTTTTATAAATTTGGATGGCAATTCGCAATCCTGTACTGATGAACCTGTCTGTTAGGAGTTGCCCTTTATGGGGGAATATTTTTTTTTTTGCTTTTTACCTTGAGAGTCTTTGATTTTGGGTGTCTCTGTCCCACAAAAAGGGAAGTATTGAAAACAGTTAAAAAAAAGGAAGAGGAAAAAAGGAGTGCATTATGACCAATTGTTACCATTCCAGAGCCTATCCCACTTTCTCTATGGATTTGTTTCTTGTTATATAAAACAACATCAAGATTATATCTTCTTTGAAACTCCCTCCTTGTTGAAATGTATTTAGCCCTGCCTCTCTCTGCCCTTCTTGGGCACTTCTGCTCCCTGATGGTCCTGAATTGTGATGCTCTTGCCTTAGGTAAAAGACTAGTTTTTTGCTGTTTTGGCAGTCTGATTTCAGTTCGACAAATTTGCCATTCTTCAGAGTAGCAAAGATGAAAAAAATGGAAAATAATATATGGTGGAGGGAATGTAGAAAAGCAGGTACATTGGTATCCCTTGGTGGAACTGTGAATGACTAAAACAATTTGGGAAGCAATTTGTAATTGTTCACAAATAAGTAAAAATGCATTCTCTTTAAAATCCTTGCTATTTTTTTCTCAAATGGAATGAAAGAAATTGAAAAGATCCTGTATGTTCAAAAATATTTGTAATAGCTTTTTGTGGTAGCAAAAACCTAAATGAAAGAGATGTCATTAATTAAAGAAGGACTGAATACATTATGGTGTATTATTATGATGAATTTTTAATGTATGAAATGAAGAGATAGATAATTCCCAAAAGATGTGGATGATTGATGTGAGCTGATGCAGAGTAAGGCAAATAGAAACAGAAGGATAATATATCTTATAACAACAACCTACAAAAATGAACAATTTTAAATATAATAAATGAAAGAAAAATTAGCAAAACCAGGAGAAAAAATATGCAATAAAAACATTGTAAAAATAAAATCTTTGAAATCAGTAAAATCTTATCTATAAAAAAATGCTGTTATAGATATTTTTGGGGGGAATATGTAGCCTTTCTTTTATTATTGTTGGCATTATATGCTTAGCCAGTAGTGGAATCTTTATATTAGAGAGTTTTTTTAGTTGCTTTATTAGCAGGTTCTGAGTGAAATGGGAAACTGAGGACTTCTCAGAATAATGACTGTGAGAGATTGGTGTGATTTTTCATTGGGAATAGCTACTACAGGAAGAAATTAATTGTGACTTTTTAGAACATAGACTTTTAGAACTAGACTTTGACTGGGAACCTATTTACAAAAGGTCTAGTTGATATCTGTGTGTGATGAGTTGGACTGAAATGCCTTGTTTTGGAGATCGGCAGATCCTGGGAGCCTGGTGGCTCCCTCTCTCTCTATAAAACATGTTCTCAAATGAGAAAATTGGGCCTCCTTCTTCTCCCTGGCCTGTCCCAGAGGAAAATGACTGTCCAGAATTTCGTGAGATTCTAATAAACTTCTAATCTTCACTTTGAGAAATCTCTGAGTAATGATTTTGAGTTGGGAGTCTCATTTTTATCCCACACAGTTCCAAACTGATTTTTAGAATGGTTGGACCAATTCATTTTTTGAATGCAGTATTTTAGTACTTCCTATTTTTAAAAAGTAATTTTTTTAGCTATGAAGTTTTTATATTTTCTCTCTTCTCTATGTAAAAAAAAATGGTTGGGGTCTTGCCCTAGCAAATAAGTAAACTCAGGAAAAGAAAAACAAAAAAGTATTTTAGTAGTTCCCAAAGGCAGCAAGCAGGTAGGTGTAAAGGACAGATTTCAGTTACAGTGGGTGGAGGGGTGTGAAATTGAGATTGAGATATATCTGGAAAATTTAGGTAGTCATTTTCAGGAATGGTTTAGGTAAAGTTTGCAGAGAAATAAATACAAGAATTCATCTTTCTTAATTACATAAGTCTACCATTACAGTAGCAGCTTTGAAGAATTGAGTGATGAATGACTAATCAGAGGTTTCCTTTTATCTGACAATACTAGCTGTAATATTTCTGTTAAGTAAAGAGAATGTAACTCCCCTTTTCCAACTATTTTTGATGCAATCATACAAGAAGAGATTTTAATGTATTAATTTGAGTAGCACACTGTGATACCTTAATGAGTTGTAAACATATATAAGAAGCAAACAAATGGGATCAATTGAGCAAACAAATTAGCCCAGGGGTTTTAAATATCTAAGTGCTGAATGGATTTCAGAAGTGGAAGAGAGTTCTCAGCTTCCAGGGGTATGGCTAATGTTCACAAAATTGCTTGTTGCCTTCTTGACTCCATTTGGACTTCAGGAAGGGATCTCTTGTTAAGACATTAGCCCCATCCCCATACTCCTTAAAAAAACCCTACATTTTATTACTGCATCAGCTGAAGTGGGCAATGAGGGCAATCACATACTCTCTCACTTAAATTTCTAGTACATCTTATTATTTGTATAGGATGGAACTTTTTAAAATTTTTTTTTATAAAGCTTTTTATTTACAAAACATATGAGTGATTTTTCTACATTGACCTTTGCAAAAAACTTTTTTCCCAAGCTTTTCCCCTCCTTCCCCCCACCCCCACCCCTAGATGACAGGTAATCTAATACATGCTAAATAGGATAAATTATATGACAAATACAATACATGTATACATATCTATACAGTTATCTTACTGCACAAGAAACATCAGATCTAGAAAGAGAAGAAGAAAAAACAACCTAAGAAGGAAAACAAAATGCATGGAAATATTCACAGAAAGCATTAAAATGCTGTGTTGTGGTTCACACTCAGTTCCCACAGGCCTCTCTCTGGATGTATATGACTATCTTCATCGCTGAACAACTGATTTGAATCACATCATTGTTGAGGAGAACCATGTCCATCAAAATTGAACATCGTATAATCTTGTTGCTGTGTATAATGTTCTCCTGGTTCTGCTGATTTCACTCAGCATCAGTTCATGCAAGTCTCTCCAGGCCTCTCTGAAATCCTCCTGTTGGTTGTTTCTTAAGAACAATAATATTCCATAACATTCATATACCATAATTTATTCATCCATTCTCCAATTGATGGGCATCCTTTCAATTTCCAGTTTCTTGCCACTACAAAAAGGGCTGCCACAAACATTTTTGCACATGTGGGTCCCTTTCCCTCCTTTAAAATCTCTTTGAGATATAGGCCCAGTAGAAACACTGCTGGGTCAAAGGGTATGCACAGTTTGATAACTTTTTGAGCATAGTTCCAAATTGCTCTCCAGAATGGTTGGATCCCTTCACAGTTCCACCAACAATGTATCAGTGTCCCAGTTTTCCCACATCCCCTCCAACAGTTATCATTATCATTTCCTGTCATTTTAGCCAATCTGACAGGTGTGTAGTGGTATCTCAGAGTTGCTTTAATTTGCATTTCTCTGATCAATAGTGACTTGGAGCACCTTTTCATGTGACCAGAAATAGTTTCAATTTCTTTGTCTGAAAATTGTCTGTTCATATCTTTTGACCATTTATGCATTGGAGAATGGCTTGAATTCTTATATATTTGAGTCAATTCTCGATATATTTTAGAAATGAGGCATTTATCAGAACCTTTGCATGTAAAAATATTTTCCCAGTTTACTGCTACCCTTCTAATCTTGTCTGCATTCATTTCGTTTGTACAAAAACTTTTTAACTTGATATAGTCAAACTTAGCTATTTTGTGATTAATGATGACCTCTGGTTCTTCTTTGGTCACAAATTCCTTCCCCCTCCACAGGACTGAGAGGTAAACCATCCTACATTGTTCTAATTTGTTTATAATATCATTTTTTTATGCCTAGATCGTGAATCCATTTTGACCTTATCTTGGTATATGGTGTTAGGTGTGGGTCAATGCCTAATTTCTTCCATACTAGTTTCCAATTATAGGATGGAACTTTAGAAGTGATTGAAGAGGTAGACCATATTTTAAGTATCAGAGATATTAATTTTTTTTGCCAAATATAAAGTATTTCTATACTAAATATTTTCCATAATCTTCCACTATCCTATCAGAAATGCCTCCCTACAAGGGAAAAATATATCTCTAACACACAAATCCATAATCAAAGTTCTAACATTCACCTCACAAACAATTCTCCCTTTGACAATATGAATTCTTTATGCACTATATTTAATTCTCCCACACAACACCTGTAAAAAGTTAGAAGATAAATCCCCCAAAGCTATTTAAAAGTGAGTATAACTTAAGATACCACAGTTATTTTCTATTTTATTGCACAATTGCTTTGATTCAATGATAACTCAAATAGTTATTATTGTGTATTCTTGTGAAGAATATTAAATAAGGCTAGCTATGAAACAATTTTGGAAAGTTGGGTTTCTACAATTAAGTGATGAATAGAAACCTTGAATGAACAAGGAATTGGGGTGCTAGAAAGGCATATGTGGATTTAGTTAATCAAAAAGACATGTAGTTTTGAGAAAACCACAAATTTAAGATAATAGCCTATCCAGCCCAAACTAGTTGGGGTCAATAACAGGATTTGACCAAATCACTATTGTGCTTGCTTGATAGGCTAATTGAATATTAAACAACACTCCGCAGAGGAGGAGTTTTCTGCCATTTTTGAACATGAGATATATGATGAAGTGGGGTGAACATGTTTTATACATATTAAGGGGAAACTGTAACACGGATTAAATGGACCAATCCACTCTCTGAAGGGAAAGGCTGTGCCACACGAGCAAGGATAAAGTTTCCCTCATTTCTGTACTCAGTGCTCCCTCTTCCTGAAGAGGAGTGGGGCCCGCTTCTGGCCAGAAATGTTAAGACGTTCCTTAAGATTCTTCTTCAAAAAATTTTCCTTGATATCTGATTTTCAGTGTCAGAAGTGTTATTTCTAACAATAGCATTATCTAATTCTATTTGACCCATTGTTATAGTTTATTGGGAACTTTTGTAATAGCTGGCATTTATATAATAATTTAAAGTATGCAAAACACTTCAATGCTATCTCAATACAACAATATCTGAGGCAGATGCTACTGTTGTCATCACTATTTTATAGATAAAGAAACTGAGACTTAAGTTGAAAGATTATTGTTAAGTGACTTCTTAGAGTTACATAGCTAATTAATGTTTTGAGGGTTTCTTGACTCCAAGTATAATGCTCTACCAATATACTAGCTAGCTAGAATTTCTATTTAAATTACATGGAAGAAGATGAGAATTATCTGCTAACAATAACAATATCAATGAATGATTTTTCCTTCTTTATTTAATATTTTAATTTTCCCCAGTTACATATAAAGCAATTTTTTACATTTGTTTTTGAAACTTTTGAGTTTCAGATTTTCTCCTTTTTTTAACCCACCCTCAACCTCCATTAAGAAGGCACATGTGAAGGCAAAACATTTCCATAAAAGTCATTTTGCAAAAGAAAACATAGATTACCCCAAAAAAATTTCCAAGAAAAAATTTTTGAAAAGTATACTTTAATCTGTATTCAGACACAAGCAGTTCTTTCTCTAGGTATGGATAACATTTTTCATCATAAGGCCTTCAGTGTAATGCTGAGAGTAGCAAAGAATGAATGATTTTAATATAGCACTTCACATAGTTCATTTGATTGTTTACAGCTACTATGTGGAATAGAACTTGTGAACATTATCCACATTTTACAGATGAGGAAACTAGAGTTCAGGGAAATTAAGGGATTTGCCCAAGAAGGTACAGGCAGATCCAGGACCAGAAACTTAGTTCTTTTGAATATAAGTCCATTGCTCCTCTTATACTTAAGTACTTATTCATTTTGTACTTTAAAACTTTAAGAAATCACAATAGTCACATCTAAAATCACAACACTTAGAGCTGGTCAGGACTTTGGAATCATCTACCAGAGGTTTTTAACTTTGTTTTTTTTTTATGGCATGGACCTCTTTGACAACCTGATGAATCTTATGGATCTCTTCTCAGAATAATGTTTTTAAATATATTGCATAAAACACAAACAATCACAAACAAAGCCAATTATATGAAACCACCACCACATGCAGGAATCCCAATTTCAATACACCAATGTTCCAAAACTCTTATTCTACAGATGAAGAAATTAGATGTAGGCAGTATAAGTGACAGGGGTCTGCCCAAGTTCACTCAGCCAAAAGTGAGACAGCCAGAATTTGAACCCCAAACTTCTTACTTTACAACCAATGCTTTCTTTACCCTACTGTTCTGTTCCTTGGGAGTGTTCAGAGATGGAAATATCAAATGAGGAATGACTTTTTTCCAAACTAAATGCATAGGAAGTGAGACATTGCTTTTGAGACCAACAGGCAAAGAAAGAAACTTGCTTGCCTGAAACACGAAGCACAACCTGTACTTTGAGTAATTAAGCAAATTGGAAACTATGCTAATTGAGTGGAGTCCTTTGTGAGGCTGGCTTGTATATTAATTATTGCTGTTTCAAGGGAGGGTCTGTGGATTGTTAAATTTAGTTACATTGCTCCCCCTCCTCTTCACCTCTTGCAGAATGATCTTTTCCCAAAGAAGACAAAGATAAAGCTTCTTCTAACTCTAAAATAGAAGAATCAACAGATGTCACAGATATTTTTAAACCAATTACTAAGGCATTCCAGCAGCAGCCGGCACATAAAATATAGATGTTGTTTCCTGGACCAAACTTGATTTATTTCTGTGATCATCCCTTTATCAGTTCTTGAGCTACATTTCAAAGTATCCTGAACAAACCAACAGGTAATTGGTGCATTCCAAGTTGTTAGAAGCTCTATAGAAAATTTACAAGACTGATCTTATCTTCCATGCTTCAGAAAAATGTCTTCAAAAATTGTTTTTATGAAAAGGTTTTGAACAATCCATATTCTGACTTATGTATGAGTTCTTAAGCTTGTGAACCATACATATCAAATTTATGCTATTGTCTGACCTCTGGTAAAATACTCCTCATCTGAGTCCATGTGTTTTCATCTAAAAAATAAAGAGGTTGACTTGTTAAACAATTAATCAATAACAATGAACTTACAATGTATAAGATACTGTGGTAAGTGTAGGGAATACAAAGACAGAATGAAACATCCCTTATTCCTATGGGAGAAGGGGAGAGACAGAAGTCATTTCCAACAATCTGTAACCCCATTTGAGATTTTCTTAGCAAAGATACTGTAATAGTTTGCCATTTCCTTTTCTAGCTCATTTTACAGATGAAGAATTGAGGCAGCAAGGTAAAGTGACTTGCCCAGAGTCACATAGTTAGTATTTGAGGTGGGATCTGAACTTAGGAAGAACCTGTCTTTCTGGTTCTAAGCATAGTGCTCTATCTACTACACCACTCAGCTATTATGAGTATTTATAAAATACATAAATAAAAGGGATCCACTGAATGTGCAGATCCCAGCAGTTTACTCACCTGATACAAACCCTTCTCATGAAGGATGCTAGGGAACCTGTTTCTGAAAGAATCGTTACAACATGTAAGACATGTGCCTAGGAGAGCCTGTAGAGCATGTATAGACATTTATTAGCTGGTTATGGTTGGCTAACTATGTGGAAGCATTCAAAAAGATCTGTGACCCTAATCTATCACTTCTTTCACTTAGTCCTTATTGGAGGAGCTCAGTTTATCTTTTACTCATAGCTTCAGGTAAGAAATTATGTGGTAAAGAGTCTTCTGACCTCTGAGACCTTAGTTCCTAGAAAAAAACCTTGTTCATTGGGATTTTTGCTTGAGTTTAGAAAGATCAGATAAATAAGCTACTAAAATCTAGGAATAAGAATCTTTCTTGGGTTTTATAAACATTCTTGCACTGATACACCCCTTCAATCTTCCCAAGGGAAAAAAAAAAAGATTGAACATTGGGAATGACTTTTAGACTTTAACTTGGTAAGACTATTATTATGTAGGAAATAAGCTATGTTTTGGTTTTACTTCTCCAGAGACTGAAGAGGTGTAGGAAAAGTAACCTTATGAAGTCTTGGGGGAGGGAGAGAATTCTGTATTTTGTTCTTGCTGGAAGTAAATGTTATTAACCTTAGAGTCTGGTCTAAGAAAGACAAACAGAATTAGCTTGTATGTGTGCTTACCTCTGAGATTAACAATATCCATTTGTAAAAGTTAATGGATGTTAAATGGCTAAACAGTAATGGAATGCCATTTATTGGCTCTTAACAATGGGTAGAATACTATTAACTTGTGGAGCCCCAAAAGGCAGATGTTTCATCTGGTTCCAGAAGATGGGGCCAAAGTTACTTGCTACATGTTCAAAATAAATATAAGATAATTTTGGATATGACCATAGAAAAAGGTGTAGCTCAAATTGAGATTTGAAGGGAACTAGGAATTTTAAGAGGTACAATTCAACCATTCAGAAAAGCCATTACAAAGATCCAGAGACAGAAAATGAAGCATGGTATGTGTAAAACACTAAGTATGACAGTTTGACTGGAATGTAAATTGTCAGGATCAGAATAAAGTATAAAAAGACAAGAATCTGTGGAAGGAGTAAAAAACTTTAAATGCCAAACACAGTAGTTTCTATTTGATTTTCAAATAGGGAGCTATAGAAGTTTAATGAGTTTCATATGAGCAGAACATACATAGGTAAATAACTTTGGTAGCTTTGTAGTAGGGAGAGTTTTGAAATAGGAAGACCAAATAAGGAAGCTATTAAGATAGTTTAGGGGAGAGGTAATGAGGACTTGAATTAGAGTAGTAATTAAATAAAAGTGTGAGTAGAATGTAGGAGATGATCAGTAACCATTTACTAACTGCCTATTGTGTGTGCAGAGTTGTCCTAGGTGGTAGGAAAGATATAATTAAAAAATACATATAATAGTATTTTATTCCCTTCCCCAGATACATGACAACAAAATTTTTAGCATTCACTTTTATAAGATTTTGATTCCAAAGTTTACCCTCTTCCCTTTTTCCTCCCTTCCCCTATTCCAAGAATGTAGGCAATCTGAACTAGTTTATATATATGCTACCATGTAAAACATATTTCCATTATTAATCAGTTATGAAAGAAAAAAAAGACCAAAAGAAAAAATATGAGAAAGAATAAAGTAAATTAAAAATATGCTTCAATATACATTCAGAATCCAACAGTTGTTTATCTGATTATAAATTATGGATATGCATTTTTTGTACTTGTCTTGAATCATTGTGTTTAGGAGGAGAGCTGAGTCAATCATAGATGATTATCACACAGTGCAACTTATATCATGTACACTGCTTTCCTGGTTCTGCTCAGTTCACTTTGCATCAATTCATATAAGTCTTTCCAAGTTTTTCTGGTCTGCCTGTTTATCAATTCTTATCGCATAATAGTATTGCATTACATTCACACATCACAGCTTATTCAACTATTCCCCAATTGATTGACATCCCCTCAATTTACAATATTTTATTACAACAAAAAGAGCTGCCATCAATATTTTTGCACATGTAGATCCTTTTACCTTTTTAATTTATCTCTTTGGGATAAAAACCTAATGAGAAATATTAAATTGAGGTAAAACATATTCCTTGCCCTCAAGATCTTTAGAATTTTTGTAGAGGAACTGGATGATAGGGGAATGGATAGTCTTTACCACCCTTTCCAATTTATGATTCTGTTTTAGTTAATTACATTTTAATCTAGGCTGTGAAAACAGACCCAGGATATTACTCCAATATATTCTTTCTTTGAAACTGGAGTTTCAAATACAATATAAATATATAAAAGAGATAAGAAAAAGTATAGTGTAATGAGTTGAAATTTGGATGGAAACATTAGGAATAGATTGGTAGAAAAGCTTTGAAGTTTTGAGTTTTGAGGATGAATAGAACTTCAAGAAGTAAACAGAGAAAGGAAATCTTTCAGGAGCAGAGTAAAGGTGAAAATGATAGAGATTACTACATTTTTAGGAGCACACATTTACATAGCATTTTTCAGTGGAGAAAATAGGAAGTCAGGTTGTGAATTCCACATAGCTGAATAAATTTCTGAATTATTTAAGATTCAAATCCAAGTCTCCTGACTCCAAGTCCAGGGCTATTTCTATGGCACCAAGTTCTCTCTTATAGAATCTGAATTGATTTTAGAAATCATTTAGTTCCTCCTTGTTCTAAAGATGAGGAAATTGAGTCCCAGAGAATAGAAATAAAACAGAAACAGGATGTATCAATAAATAGTACAAATCAGCAGTTAGTTTATTGGCTTTTTATTGTCTAGATTTAAGGAAGTGAAAAAGATAACATTAATAAAGCCAATTAGCCATAAAAGTGTGCTGCCATTTTCAGAATTGAGAGAATTCCTAAACATTTATTAGCATATCCTAGGAAGACCCAGAGTCACTCAGCAAAATGTTGATACTTCTTTTTTATTTCTCTCCCTACACCAGTGGATGGTTTATTTGGTAAATAAATTTATTTCAGATCATGCTCTTGCTATGCCTTCCTCTTTGGTATTGAGAGAAATGATTATTTTCCTGTTATATTAATAACTAATTATTAATTTAAGATTTTATTTCCTTATCAGTCAGTCTTTTAAGGACAAAATTGAGATGGGATTGGTGAAGTTGTCTGGGTACATGCTCTTTAATCTTGGGTGGGACTCCACACTACTAGAAGAATTTACTTCAGTTTAGAGTGACCTACTACAGGATCTAATTTAGGTGCATATAAATCCTAAAGCATTGAGCCCATGTCCTTGTACCCCTTCCATTGTAGTCTAGGAGAATTCAGCTCACAAAAGAGAAAATAACTCAGAATGGTGTTGATAGAAATGGATTCGTTTGTCCAGACTGCTGGAGATGGCTGAATCTCATGATCAAGTCACATTCTTAAGAGGAGGAGCTGAAGACTTTAAGTCCATCTCCTTACCGATATGTCCTCCATCTCATTAATTGTTTACCTATTAGATTTGATTTTCATATCTCAGGGACACTTCTTTTTCCAAAGGTATTTAAGTATTCAGTGATTTCTTTGGTTTTGTCTTTGGTCATCAAAACCACTGGATAACAATTTAGGGATTATCAGCTATCCTAATTAATAAATTGTTTATTCACTACCCAGAAACTCTGTCTTTTGGACTTTTTATTCATCTTAAGATCTTTTACTACACATTTATATGTCAAGTTGATTTTTTTCCTTAAAATTTAGTAAAGCTTTTTATTTGTATAACATATGTATGGGTAGTTCCCCAGCATTGATCTTTACAAAGCTCTCCATTACAACTTTTACCCCCAGTCCCCGCCCCTCCCCTAGATGGCAGGAAGTCCATTACATGTCAATAATATTGAAATACTTGATAAGTTGTGCAAGAAAAATCCTATCTACAAGAAAAAAAAAAGAAAATCAGAGAAAGGAAACACAATGCAAGCAAACCTCAATAGAGAGCATGAAAATGTTATGTTGTGGTCCATATTTCATATCCCTCTCTCTGGGTGTATATGGTTTTCTTCAGTGAACAATTGGAACTGGTTTGAGACAATTCTTTGTTGCAGAGAGCCATGGCCATCAGAATTGATCATCATGTAATATTGTTGCTGTGTATAATGATCTCCTGGTTCTGCTCATTTCACTCAGCATCAGTTCATGCAAGTCTCTCCAGGCCTCT
The DNA here is from genome assembly GCA_023553655.1 of Myrmecobius fasciatus. Classification (NCBI taxonomy): domain Eukaryota; kingdom Metazoa; phylum Chordata; class Mammalia; order Dasyuromorphia; family Myrmecobiidae; genus Myrmecobius; species Myrmecobius fasciatus. The sequence continues at coordinate 348,021 of JAJPUD010001833.1, forward strand.
CTGAAATCGTCCTGCTGGTCGTTTCTTATGAACAATAATATTCCATAACATTCATATACCATAATTTATTCAGTCACTCTCCAATTGATGGGCATCCATTCAGTTTCCAGTTTCTAGCCACTACAAAAAGGGCTGCCACAAACATTCTTGCACAGGTGGGTCCCTTTCCCTCCTCTAAGATCTCTTTGGGATATAGGCCCAGTAGAAATACTGCTGGGTCAAAGGGTATGCACAGTTTGATAACTTTTTGAGCATAGCTCCAAATTGCTCTCCAGAATGGTTGGATCCATTCACAATTCCACCAACAGTGTATTAGTGTCCCAGTTTTCCCACATCCCCTCCAACATTCATCGTTAGCCAATCTGACAGGTGTGTAGTGGTACCTCAGAGTTGTCTTAATTTGCATTTCTCTGATCAATAGTGATTTTTAAAGCAGCTCTGTCCATATCACACCTTTCTCCATCCCTACTTAATGAGATCCTCTGGCTCCCTATTTCTTCCAGGATCAAATACAAGCTCTGACATTTAAACTTCTACACCACACAACTTTTCCCCTCTCTTTTTAGTCTTATTACATAATTGCTACCATTTATTTTTTATATCACCAGAATTTCACCATTTCCTTCTTTCTTCCTCTTCCAGTTATCTCATATAACAAATAATAATTTTAAGTTTAAAAAAAGGAAAAGATAATAAAAAAGGAAAAAAAATGTATTCATACATTAGTCTTCAATACTTTTCACCTATACAAAACAGGAACATCAAGGTGACTTCTCAAATTTCTTCTTTGGGGCCATGATTTTTCTTCGTAATGTTATAATATTTACTTTTGATTATTTTATGGTTCTCTCCATTTACATTGTTGTAATCATTGTGCCTATTGTTTTCTTGCTGCTGCTTAACTTCATTTTTCATTAGTTCATGCAGGGTTTTCCACGATTCTCTATATTCATTACTCTTTTCATTTTTTATAGAACACATACTTTATTTAGTCATTCCCCCAATCAATGGGCATCTACTTTGTTCCCAGTTTTTTTTTTTACCATCACAATAGCTCTTACTAAAAATATATTGGTTTATATGGAGCCTTTCTTAATCTCAGTGACCTTCCTGGGATATAAACCTAGGTGTAAGTCTGAGTCAAAGGTTGTAGACATTATAATAATTTTATTTGCATCATTCCAATTTGCTTTCCAAAATGGTCATACTTTTTTTTGTATTTCCAGCAATACCACACCAGTGTGCCTAGCTTTCTAAAATGTCTCCAACATTGACTATTACCATCTTTTATCATTTTTGCTAATTTGCTGGGTATGAAGTAAAACTCATTTTGTTTTCATTTTTTAGCCTTCTTATATTTTGCTCCCTTTTATGTACTCTCTGATCTAGCTACACAAGCGTACTTTGCTCTTCCTCAAACAGAACCCTCCATCTTTTCTTTTTTTTTTCTTTTTGCTGAGGCAATTGAGGTAAAGTGACTTGCCCAGGGTCACACAGCTAGGGAAGGTTAAGTGTCTGAAACCAGATTTGAACTCAGGTCCTCCTGACTTCAGGGATAGTGCTCTATCTACTCCATTTTCTCTTTTCAAGTCATTTCACTGGCTGTCCTCCATAGCTAGAATGATGTGCTCTTAACTTATACATCTTGGCTTCCTCCAAGACGTAGTTCAAGTTATACCTTCTGCAGGATACTGGTTCCAGGCCTCAAAATGGCTCATGCTCTCTCCTCTAAGATCATCTCTCATCTAATATGCATATGTCTTTTAATGTAGATTAGTTTTATTTTACATGTTGGCTTTATTAGAATGTGAGGCTTTTGAGGGCAGGATCTCTGTTTTTGCATTCCTTTATATCCTTAGATTTTAGCACAGTGCCTGGCAAACAGTACACATTTAATAAATGCTTACTGACTGATCCATTCAAAGTTATTTTCACTGTATACTTTATTTCCTTACTCTAGTTTGTTCAATCTTGAAATTGCAGCTGAATTTTTTTTATCATCTTTTTTCTTTTATCACATATATGTATTTATATATATTATATACATAATACTTTTGCATATAAATTTTTGGCAGGGTAATTGGGGCTAAATGAGTTGACCAGGGTTACACAACTAGGAAATGTTACGTGTCTGAGGCCAGATTTGAATTCAGGTCCTCTTGATTCTAGGGCTGATGCTCTATCTACTGCACTAACTGCCTATTTCTTTTATTTAAAATTATTTCTAAATATAGTTTAATTTAGATATAAAAAGCAATTTAGAATAGTGGAAATAGAGGTAACCTTGAGTCCAGGAAGATTTTAATATGTAATCAATCTGTAACTATGGGTAAATTATTTAACCTCACACTCTAGGTGAGTGGAGTCAAACTCACATAGGAATGGGGGCTATTAATTGGTACCTAAAGATCAGTGCAGGCCATATATTGACTTCATTTTAAAATGTAGCATTATGTATGTGTTATGGTTAGGTTTATGTATTTTGTTATATTTTCTTCTTTTTTTTCATTTTTTTTTGTTTTTGTTTGACTGATTCGTGAAGTCTTATTGAGTCATTCACTTGCATTTGTTCAGTTCTAATTGTTAATGTATTGTTTTCTTTGGTCACCTTTTTCAGCTCCTTTTGTAACTGGCCAGTTTGTTCATTGCATACTTTTTCCATTTCACCAATTTTGTTTTTCATTGCATTGTTGTTTATTTCCAATTCACCAATTTTGTTTTTCAGTAAATTGGTGTTTTTATCATATCTCTTTTGGAGGGCTTCTTGCACTGATCTCAATTCATTTCCCCATTTATCATCTAGCTCTCTTTTGAGATTCCTAATGCAGTCTTCCAGGAAAGCCTTGTGAAATAGGGACCAGCTCATGTCTCCCTTTGTGGCTTCCATTGTAGTTGCTTTCAGAACCTCAGGATCTGGGGTCTGCCCTTCTTTCTCACCATAAAAGCTGTCTATGGTAAGAGCTCTCTTCTGCTTCTTACTCATTTTTTAGAAAGCTTGGGGTCTGTTTAAAGTCAGAGAAGCAGTGGCTGTGGTAGTTTGCCCTGGGGCAATCCCACTAATTAACTTCTGGTGCTGGGCCGTTTGGGCTAGGACTTTACATTTGCAGAGGTTTTTCTAACCCACCTTTTATAAAAGGCAGATCTGCCAAAACACCTGCCCGCAACCAGGGCAGAGTATCTGGAGTGCCTCAGAAACACTCACCAGCTGTTTAGAGTTTCTGCCATGCTGAGTCCCTCCCAGTTTCCTGCCCTGTCTCCAGGACATCCAGCAAACTGCTCACCCCCCTCCCCAACTGACACAGACCTGCTATGAAGCTCCTCAAAGGTTAACTTCTGCAAGAAATGCTTCATAGTCCAAATATTTCTGTGTTCGTTGATTCAAAGATCAATTCAGAGGCTTATTTTACTGATGATTTGAGAGAAGGTCAGAGGAGGACACAGAGAGTCATGTCTTCATTCCGCCATCTTGGCTCTGCCCCCAGATTTATGTATTTTGTTAAATATTTCCCAATTACATTTTAAACTGGCTCCGTGAAACTCAGCAGAATTGTGAACTGCTCATGGCTCATGTTTGACACCTTTGTTCAAGATAACTCTTTAAGACTATAAATTATAGGGAAAGTACTTACTTACTGGTAGAGGGGACTTCCTTACCTGAAAATTATCTCTACCAATGAAATTACAAGTCCATTTCTCTTCTTCCATGCCTTATTCTAAGTTGATGAGTAATTATATTTTGTGAATATTGATCCATCTTGTTTACAATGCACAGGAGAAAGGACTTTAGAAAGGAATAAAGAGATGTCTGTAATAGATCACACATTTTTCTGTTCTTGATGCCCAAGGAGATGACCATGATAATAAAGTGGGAAAGAAGAAAAATGAGCAGTCTTTCCAATGGATAAACCACTTGGCTAAGGGGAGCTCATTTTTATTATGTTAAAGACTTCAGTCTACAAAATCCTTGATGAGTGACCATCCATTCTTTTCTTGAAGACCTTCAGTGGCATCTGACTTCCAGTTGAGGAAGCCCATTCAACTTTTGGACATCTCTAATTTTCTTCCTTAGTTAGAGTTGAAATCTACCTCCTTTTAACTTCTATGCTTCAGTCTTCTGCTCCAGGACCACTAACACACCTGAGACTTTTTGCTGTGCCAGTTCTTTAAATATTTGAATATAGCGATCATATTTATTTCATATCTTTTCTCCTCAAGACTTAAGATTCCCAATTCCTTCAGCTAATCCTTTCAGGGATTAGTCTAGTATTCTTATGATCCTATGTTTGTTGATATGCTTTCTAATATGTGGTACCTGAAATGTGATTTCCAGAACTGAATTTGAGAGTCCAGAAATAGTCTGGCCAACCAACGAATTGGTTAATCAGTTGGCATTTATTAAGTTGATTCTATGTTCTAGGTATATATGGGATATCCAATGTGTACTAGAACGGCAAAAGCCAGTTCCTGATCTCATGAAACTCACAGTCAAATGGGAGAGATGAGATGAAAACTGTATGTCGGGGACAGCTAGATGGTGCAGTGTATAAAGGATCTGCCCTGAAGTCAGGAGGAGTTAAGTTTAAATCTGCTCTCAGATACTTAACACTTACTAACTGTAAGCCCCTTAACCCCAATTGCTTTGCCAAAAAAAATAAAACAACTATGAATAAGCAAGATAGAAGCAGAATAATTTGAGGAGGCTGTAGTCTCAGAGGTAAAGGAGGACTCTGAGAAAGATATCTTGCAGAAGGTGAGGCTTCCAGGTTTAATAGGATTGTCATCTCCCTTTTTCTGGCTGCCTTATATCAATTAATACAAAAAGAAAGTGGCCCCAGAAGTGGCGTGGGCAGAGAAAGGGAATTCCAACCTCTCATGATCTATGAGGCAGGTCATAAAGCTGTGCTGTTCTGTGTGACAAGTCCTGCTTAACAGCTAGCTGATAGTTTTGTGTTCCTGCTTTCTATTACTCAAAATATGTTTCTTTTTAAAAAGAGTTTTACAGTACTATTTCAGAGGATTCTCAAGAGTAGTTTCTTGAAACCTCTCCTAGCCACTTATGTTTTCCAAATAGAAAAGCAAAAAGGCAGTGCAAAATAGAAACTCTTTGGAACCTGTAGAACTCAGTTAAGTGTCATCTACTGTGTCAAAGGAATTGAAAGCTTTTCCTTAGACTTTTTTCTCCCAGAACGTCAGCTTATACATTTTAGAAGGCAATTCATTGACCACATGAATGGATTTCAGTTTCTTCTATTTGGAGAAGAGAAAATGCTTTTGTAAGAGGTCAGATCTTACTGGGACCAGGCTGATATCTTAGGATTCAAAATTAAATGTAATATGACATTAATAGGTCATTAACAATTGAGAAAAGAAGGAAACTAGGGGGTGCAGTGGCAAGCAGTCAAGAAGACCTGAGTTAAAATTCAATTTAAGATGCTAGCTGTATTACTCTGGGAAAGATACCTAAAGTCAATCTGTCTCAATTTCTTCAACTGTAAAATGAGAATCATGATAGCATTTACTTCCCAGGGTTGTTATTGTCAGGATCAAATGAAATATTTTGAAGCACTTTGCACATTATCCAGTACATAATAGGTGCTTAGTAAATACTTATTTTATAACTTCCAAAACCTAGAAAAAGATGCTAACAAGAATACAACATTCCATCTTAGGTAAATAGTAACCTCCCCTCTTGGCAGCAAGATGGCATAGTAATACAGAGCTTGGCCTGAAATCAGCACTTAGCATCTTCCTGAGTTCAAATCTAGCCTCAGACACTTACTTACAAGCTGGGTGACTCTGGAAAAGTTAAGGAATCCTGTTTGCCTCAATTTCCTGGAGAAGCAAATGGCAAATCATTCCTATATCTTTGCCAAGAAAACCCCAAATGGAATCATGAATAATTGGGCATGACTGAGAATTACTGAACAACAGCAAACTCCCCTACCCTCATCCTCTTGTCCTTATTGAGTAGTTGGAGACAATGACCAAGAATAATAACAATATTTGTTATGGACTAAGAATAATAATGATAATAAAAACAAACAACAAACCTGGATTCTAGCCATAGTTCTAACTCTAATTTATAACTTTTTGAGCTTAAAAAAGTCACTTTCCTTCTATGGGCTGCAATATTTTCCTTTATAAAAAGAATTTGACTGAAAATCATTATCCATTTTCTTCCAAGAATGTTTGGTGATATGCCCAATAGGCCAGTTATATAAGGAATAGTAAGAATAACAGTTCAGACAAGTATAGTGTCCTGCAAATATCTATGATGTCTAGTAGTTTTAAAGGTGGTAAACCTCTTGAAGCAGGAAGTTTTGAAAGCAGAGGGGTTAAGCTCTCTGAACTAAGTTCAGCATTAATATGGAGAAGCAGGTTGCCTAAGAAAGAGTAAAGTGACTGAGGTTCTCATGCTGATCAGTATGGGACAAGTCTGTAAGGAGTCTTGTACTTCCAACTTGAATCTCATAAGGGGATTTAGCTGAAATCTAGTTGAATCTAATTGAAAAAAAATTACTTATGTCTGCACATTCATGTATTGTTCATTTGAGCTTCATAATTTTTTTATGAAGTAGATAGTAAAAATGGAATCAGCCACATCTTGTATGTGAGGAATTCGAGGCACAGAAAAGTTAAATAATTTTTTCAAGTTTACTTGTTAGTCAGTTTTGGAGGCTGGGATTCAAACTCAAGTCTCCTGATTTCAAGTCAAGTACTTTCTTAATATTTTAGATTCCATGTAAATAAATTTTAATTTTCAAAACAATATATTTATAAAAATGTTCTAATCATCACATACCTGTTCATCATGCCCAAAAGAAAAGAAACCAGTTCTTGGTATTCAGTGTAATGCAAGGATAAGAATATTACATCTAGGGGACAGAGCCAAGATGGCGAACTGCGGACAGCTTTCTCTGTGAACTCCTGGGACATTCCCTCAAACCCAGACAAAGTAAGCCTTCCAACTGGTTTCTGAGTGAGGGCCCCGCCAAGCATTTGGACTACAACGAACTTCTATCAAAGATCTACCTTGAAAGAACTCCAGAGAAGGTTAGCCTCAGGGGAAATTGGCCTCTGGTCCCAATCAGACTGATCAGACTCCAGCCAGGGCGGAAGTCAGGGCTGGATTGAGGGGAGGATTTTCGGCACCCGGGAAGCCCCTGGGAGACACCTGGGCCACTTTGCTCTGCTTGCGGGCAGGTGCTTTGGCAGATCTGCCTTTGGAAAAGGGTGGATCGAGAGCAGCTGAAAACGTGGTCCTAGTGCGAATCTAGCCCGACCAGCCTCAGACCGGAAGTCAACTCGGCAAACTGCCCCAGGGCAAATACAAATTGTTGCACTTTTTTTCTGCTGGGGACCGATATCCCAACTTTAAATCATGAGCAAGAAGCAGAAGAGAGCTCTCACCATAGAAAGATTTTACGGAGAAAAAATAGAACAGTCCCCAGATCCCGACATTATGAAAACAATCCCAGATGAAGCCACAAAGGCAGACTTAAGTTGGTCTCCCTTCAGAAGGCTTACCTGGATGATTGCATTAAGAATCTCAAAAGAGAATTAGAAGAATGGGGAAATAAACTGAGATCAGTGCAACAGAAATATCAAAAACTGGAAAATAGGACTGGTGAATTGGAAAAAGAAAACAGTTCACTGAAAAACAAAATTGGTGAATTGGAAAAAATCACCAATTCACTGGAAAATAAAAATAGTGAACTGAAAAACAAAATTGGTGAATTGGAAAAAGACAACAATTCACTGAAAAACAAAATCGGTGAATTGGAAAAAGACAACAATTCACTGAAAAATAAAACTGGCAAAATGGAAAAAGAATGCATTGAATCAAGAAATTCAATTGGCCAGCTACAAAAGGAGCTAAAAAAGATAACTGAAGGAAATAATACTTTAAAAATTAAAATTGAACAAATAGAAGTAAATCACTCAATAAGACTTCAAGAATCAGTTAAACAAAAACAAAAAAATGAAAAAATAGAAGAAAATATGAAATATCTCCTAGGAAAAACAACTGACTTGGAAAACAGATCCAGGAGAGACAATTTAAGGATTATTGGACTCCCTGAAAGCCACGATGAAAAAAAGAACCTGGATACTATCTTCCAGGAAATCATGAAAGAGAATTGCCCTGATGTTTTAGAATCAGAAGGCAAAATTGGCATTGAAAGAATTCACCGACCACCTCCAGAAAGAGACCCCAAAATTAAAACCCCAAGGAATATCATGGCCAAATTTCAGGACTATCGCACCAAGGAAAAGATATTGCAAGCAGCTAGAAAGAAACAGTTCAAATACCGAGGAACTGTCATTAGAATTACACAGGATCTGTCAGCTTCCACTTTAAAGGATCGAAGGGCCTGGAACCAGATATTCCGAAAGGCAAAAGACCTTGGATTACAGCCAAGAATAAGCTATCCAGCTAGAATGAGCATCATCTTCCAGGGAAGAAGATGGTCATTCAATGATACAGGAGAATTTCACCTATTTCTAGTGAAAAGACCTGATCTGAACAAAAAATTTGACCTCCAAATAGAGAACTCAAGAGAAGCATAAAAAGGTAAAAAGGAAAACTCTTGAGAACTATATTTCTACTATAGGTATCCTTTAAAGAATGGCAGTATAATTTGATTTTTCTTTGATAATAATGGAAAAGAAATTAGAGGTGGAAGGGATACCATACTGAAAAAGAAAAAGGGGGGAGGGGGGAAAGGAGGCAAAATAAAGTAAAAATAAAGGAGGTAAAATAAGGCAAAATCTCATAAAGAGACATAGAGGATCTAATATAATTGAGGGAAAGAAGGGAGGGCATTGAGTATTGTGTAAGCCATACTCTCATTAGATTGGACTCTAAGAGAGTATATCAGACACATTTGGCTTCAAAGAAAGGCCTGACCCTCCTTGTGGGAAGGTAGAAGAGAGGGGAGAAAAGGAAAGGGATAAACTAATAGAAGGATTAGGGGAAAGGTATAAATGGGAGGGAGGGACTCTAAAGGGAGGAGGATTATTGGTGAGAGGTGGTCATCAAGAGCAAAGTACTGGGGAGGGGGGAAGGGAGAGAGGGGAAAGGGAAGAGAAAATCATAACTCTGGGTAAATAAGATGGCAGGGAATACAGATATAATTATTTTAACTGTGAATGTGAATGGGATGAACTCTCCCATAAAACGGAAGAGGGTAGCAGACTGGATTAAAAGCCAGAATCCTACAATATGTTGTTTAGAAGAAACACATCTAAAACATAGAGATACATACAGAGTGAAGGTAAAGGGCTGGAGCAGAATCTTCTATGCTTCAGGTGAACAAAGAAAGGCAGGGGTAGCAATCCTTATCTCGGATCAAGTAAAAACAAAAATAGATCTAATTAAAAGAGATAAGGAAGGAAACTACATTTTACTAAAGGGTTCCATAGACAATGAAGCAGTATCAACAGTAAACATATATGCACCAAGTGGTATAGCATCCAAATTCCTAGAGGAGAAACTAACAGAGATGCAAGGAGAAATAGACAGTAATACTATACTAGTGGGAGATCTCAACCTTGCTCTCTCAGAATTAGGTAAATCAAATTCCAAAATAAATAAGAAAGAAGTTAGGGAGGTTAACAAAAGGCTAGAAAAGTTAGGTATGATAGATCTCTGGAGGAAATTGAATGGTGATAGAAGGGAGTATACTTTTTTCTCAGGGGTTCATGGAACTTATACAAAAATTGATCATGTGTTAGGGCATAAAAACCTCCAAATCAAATGCAGAAAAGCAGAAATAGTAAATGCATCCTTCTCAGATCATGATGCAATAAAACTCACATGTAATATAAGGCCAGGAGAAAATAGACCACAAGTTATTTGGAAATTAAATAATCTAATCCTGAAGAACGAATGGGTGAAAGAGCAAATTATAGACACAATCGAAAATTTCATCCAGGAGAATGACAACAATGAGACAACATACTAAAATTTGTGGGACACGGCTAAAGCGGTTATAAGGGGTAATTTTATATCTCTAGATACTTACTTGCATAAAACAGAGAAAGAGAAGATTAATGAACTGGGCTTACAATTAAAAAAGCTAGAAAAAGACCAAATTAAAAACCCTCAATTAAATACCAAATTGGAAATTCTGAAAATTAAAGGGGAGATCAATAAAATTGAAAATAAGAAAACTATTGAATTAATAAATAAAAGTAAGAGTTGGTTTTATGAAAAAACCAACAAAATAGATAAGCCTTTATTTAATTTGATTAGAAAAAGGAAAGAGGAAAATCAAATTATTATTCTCAAAAATGATAAGGGAGAACTTTCCTCCAATGAAGAGGAAATTAGAGTAATAATTAGGAGTTTCTTTGCCCAACTTTATGCCAATAAATTTGATAATGTAAATGAAATGGAGGAATATCTACAAAAATATAGATTGCCCAGATTAATGGAAGAGGAAATAAATTATTTAAATAGCCCTATTTCAGAAAAAGAAATAGAACAAGCTATTAATCAACTCCCTAAGAAAAAATCTCCAGGCCCAGATGGATTTACATGTGAATTTTACCAAACATTCAAAGAACAATTAATCCCAATACTATATAAACTATTTGAAAAAATAGGGAAAGAAGGTGTACTACCAAATTCCTTCTATGACACAGATATGGTGCTGATAGCTAAACCAGGTAGGGAGAAAACTGAGAAAGAAAACTATAGACCCATTTCCCTAATGAATATTGATGCAAAAATTTTAAATAAGATTTTAGCAACAAAATTACAGAAAGTCATCCCCAGGATAATACACCATGACCAAGTAGGATTTATACCAGGAATGCAGGACTGGTTCAATATTAGGAAAACAATTAGCATAATCAATTATATTAATAACCAAATTAATAAAAACCATATGATTATCTCCATAGATGCAGAAAAAGCCTTTGATAAAATCCAACACCCATTCCTATTAAAAACACTGGAGAGTATAGGAATAAATGGGTTTTTCCTTAAAATGATTAGTAGTATCTACTTAAAACCTTCAGCAAGCATCATATGTAATGGAGTCAAACTAGAACCATTCCCAATAAGATCAGGAGTGAAACAAGGCTGCCCACTGTCACCATTATTATTTAATATTGTCTTAGAAATGTTAGCTTTGGCAGTAAGAGAAGAAAAAGAGATTAAAGGAATTAGAGTAGGTAATGAGGAAACCAAATTATCACTCTTTGCAGATGACATGATGATATACATAGAGAACCCTAAAGACTCAACTAAAAAACTACTAGAAACAATTCACAACTTTAGCAAAGTTGCAGGATACAAAATAAATCCACATAAATCATCAGCATTTTTATATATTACCAATAAAGTTCAGCAGCAAGAGATACAAAAAGAAATTCCATTCAAAATAACTGTTGATAGTATAAAATATTTGGGAATTTATCTGCCAAGGGATAGTCAGGAACCATATGAACGAAACTACAAAACACTTTCCACACAAATCAAATCAGACCTACTCAATTGGAAAAACTTAAAATGCTCATGGGTAGGACGAGCGAATATAATAAAAATGACAATACTACCCAAACTAATTTACTTATTTAGTGCCATACCAATCAAACTCCCAAGAAATTATCTTACAGATCTAGAAAAAATAGTAGCAAAGTTCATTTGGAAAAACAAAAGGTCAAGAATTTCAAGGGGATTAATGAAAAAAAA
>JAJPUD010001833.1:364721-383380 GCA_023553655.1 Myrmecobius fasciatus
GAGCTATGCTCAAAAAGTTATCAAACTGTGCATACCCTTTGACCCAGCAGCATTTCTATTGGGCTTATATCCCAAAGAAATCATAAAGGAAGGAAAAGGCCCCACATGTGCAAGAGTGTTTGTGGCAGCCCTTTTTGTAGTGGCTAGAAACTGGTAATTGAATAGATGCCCTTCAATTGGAGAATGGCTGAATAAATTATGGTATATGAATATTATGGAATATTATTGTTATGTAAGAAATGACCAGCAAGATGATTTCAGAGAGGCCTGGAGAGACTTACATGAACTGATGCTGAGTGAAATGAGCAGAACCAGGAGATCATTATACACGGCAAAAACAGTACTATATGACGATCAATTCTGATGGACATGGCTCTCTTCAACAATGAAATGTTTCAAACCACCTCGAATTGTTCACTGAAGAAAGCCATATACACCCAGAGAGAGGGATGTGAAATGTGGACCACAACATAACATTCTCATACTCCTTGATTGATGTTTGCTTACATTGTGTTTCCTTTATCTGATATATCGTTTGTGTAGACAAGATTTTTCTTGCACAACAATGACAAGTTTGGAAATATGTATACATATATTCGATTTGCCAATATTTTAACATAATTAACATGTAGTGGATATCCTGCCATCTAGGGGAGGGGTGGGGAGTTGGGGGAAAATTTGTAACGGAAAGCTATGTAAGGGTTATTGTTGAAGAATTAGCCACACATATGTTATGCAAATAAAATTTAAAAAAATTAAAAAAAAATAAAAAAAGAATATTACATCTAGAGGGAGAGTACTGGCTCTGCCAATTACTAATCAGATGACCTTGCCGCAATTTCCACATCTGTAAAATGGGGATAATAATATTGGTTCCATAGAGTTTTCCAGAGAATTGTTGTGAAGGATGCACACAATTATAGAAATACATGTTATAAACATGAATTTCTGCTCTTTCCCCCACTCATCTCATCATGGAAGCAATTAATTCCTTCCCTTTTTTGGACATTTTCACAATTAAAGAGTGGACAGATGACTACTTTTTGAATATGCTATAAATGACTATTTTCCTGTGGTTAAGATGTCTCTGAGTCTCTTTCCAATCCTGACATTCTGTGATTTTTTTATTGTGTTGGAATGGAATGATGAAAGTTAGATAAAGTATCCATTATCTCCTTCAAATTGCCAATGCCTGTTATGTGATCCAAAACATGTCTTCAGAAGATCTGGATTCATATTTCTTCTCAGCTACTTGCTACTTGTGTAACCTTCAGTAAATCACCTCCTCTCTTCAGATATCAGAACATGCATTTTAGCCTCAGTTTCCTCATCTTTAAAATGGAAACAACAATATTACTTTCCTTACAAGACTATGATAATCAAATGAAATAACATGTAGAAAATGCTTTGCAAGCCTTAAGGCCTTATAGAAATGCTAACTCTAAATATTCCTGCAACATTCCTATTATACATGAAATTACACTTTAGAAAGATGCGACTTTTTGTTTTAACCAAATATTCCAGGAAATTTTCATCCAAATAAGTGTTACTTTTTCAAATGGAATGGTTAATTCATGTATTATTTTTAAATATATTAAATTTTTGACATGTTTTGTTTGTAACATCTCAAACATTTGTAGATTATTCCCCATGTATAAGAGATTTCATAATAAAGTAAGTGAGGTAATTAAAATTAATTGTGATTTTATCTGACAGTGCATGCAACATTTTATAACTGTAGCACCCCAGCTCTCTATTAAAATATAACATATGTGTATATACAGTATATGTATATAGATATTTATATACATACGTAACTAGTAGAAATCTATTTTTTCTCTCTCCTAATCTCATCTCACTGAAAAAAATAAATAAAAACAAATTTATTTAACAAATATGCATAGTCAAGTAAAATACATTCCCTCAATGGCTGTCTGCCAAAAAATATGTCTCATTCTATGCCTCCAAACCATTACTTCTCTGTAATGGAAAATATCTTTCATCACTGATCTTCTAGAATCCTGAAGAATCATTGGACTCATGATACTTCTTATAGCTTTCAGAGTTGTTGCTTTTATTCTGTTGTGTTTATATAAATTATTATTCTAGTTTTGCTCATTTCTTTTTTCATTACTTTATATCAATCTATGTAGTTATAAAATAGAATGGTGCTATCACTGCTCTAGAACTTCTCTTTGGAAATTATCTGCTGAACCAGTTTGTGTGGAGTATAACTAAGCCAGGATTCTGACTCAATAGTCAGACCTCATTAATGTCTCTACAACAGTTTCACTCCCACCACAGTTATATCATCATTGTCCCTATTCATCAGTTTATGAACTTAACTCTTAAGTGTCCTTGGAATATAATTCATATTCAGTATCTGAACATGGTCATTCACAGAGAGGAGAGAAAAAGAAAAAAAAAGTGCAATGTCTTCAGAGAAAAGTTTGAGATGGAATGCTAAGGAGGGGGGAGATGTCCTGAAATTCTTCACCAGGAGGCCAAAGTGCAATTATCAAGTAAAGAAATACACACAGACAATTTGGTTCACAAGAAAGCTAATACATATCAGGATTATATGAGATTAGACATGCATTTGGTTAATAGTTTCCACATTTTCCCCATGGGACATCAGGATTTACTTCTTTAATATTTTAAAAGATGTATCATTTTATTTTATTCTGCATAAAACTGCTCATGTCCTCATCCCACAGCTTGTGTCATCCCCTCCAAGCTAAACTTCTATTTGAGTTACAGATTAGGTTAGATTTGTAGATAATTGTATACATGGATACATACATATTTGTATGCATGTCTGGCCAAATTACACATGAATATGTATATATAAACACATGTACACATATACACAGATAAGCAAACACACAGGCATATATATATATAATATACATACATATATATATATATATATATATAACCTTTTATATATACCTATATATTACAGATTCTTGACCTAGGTTCTATAGACTCCTTAAAGGTTTATAGATAAATTTGAAGAAATCTGTGAATTTGGCTGAGAAAATAATTAAGATCTTGATTTCAAATTTTATTTTATATATTTAAAAATATTCAGGGAAGACAATCAGCGATTTCAGCAGGTAGACAAAGGGTTCTATGGCTCAGTAAAAGGTAAGATTTTCTGCTTTATATGAATACTCTGCTTCCCTTTTTAGAATGTAATCTTAAGGACATGGATCATTTGATTCTACTCTTTGGTTCTGTAGCATTCAGCATAGTGCTGTTTACATAATAAACACTGAATAAATGATATTTCATTGACTAATTGAGAATTAGTTCCACTGACAGATCAAAAACACTTTTCATAGCTTTGGGTATTTTTATGGCTTGAAAAATAAAAGTAATTTCATTACTGGTAATAAGCCTCTCAGCCATTCTAAAAGAAGTGGTCCTCAGAAAATACATTGTTGTAAGATCAACCCAAAGCTTTTTCAACTTAGAGCCAGCCAGAGCTTGTGAAGCAAGCATCACTTTCATCTCAAAATGAGGTATCAGAGGAGGACTAGTATCCTACCATGATGAGAGAACAAATACCACACTCAAGAGTGAAGAGATCAGAAAAAGATTGATTTTCTCATAAAGAAATTTCATAATGTCAGGATTTGAAGAGATTTTAGAAATGATCTAATGAATTGTGACTCCATCTCCTCCTCCCAAAAACATCTTGGAGAAATATTCAAGGAATCATCCAGCTTTGGCTAGATGACCTCAAGGGAAAGGGAACTCATCAATCACTATTTTTCTGGATAGCTTTAATTATTAGAGATTAATAAACATTATTATTTTCCTTGACCATATCTTTATGTATTTCTCTAGATTTCCCTCTCATTTACCTTTGAAGGCAGGCAGAACTCTATACTTGAACACAGATATAATTTCTTCTTGAAGTCTTCTCTTCTCTAGATAAATGACCTCAGATCTTCCTACAATTCTAGTATGACGTTAGCTGGAATTCTTTCAACATTAAAATGCCTGTTCTGTAATGACAAAAATGCTGTGTTCAAAAAATCCCATAAACAATCAATAGATTAGTAAAAATTAATCTTGTTTTGGGTTCTTTATAAGGTAATGATACTACTTCAGTTGATTATTCCCTCCCTTCCTCAATTTAATTCCTCATTTAGCTATCTTATAGACATTGCTATAGACCTTATATATGTTAGGTGCCAATGTTTCAGCATTTACTTTTTACTGCAAATGAATCATTAACCTGAGCTCTGCAACCTGTCTTCATTCTGTTTCCTACTTAAACAATTCATTAAAGCTCAGCATCTGTGGCAACATGACTTGATTCTCTGTCCTCCTCCTCTCCTTCATTAAAATACAGTAATTATACTGATACTATTCCTCTGCCCAGTGCTCATTCTAAAATTGTTCTCCAAATGCTGCTGCTGCTGTTGATTGGCACCCAGAAAAAAACAAACCCTCTATGGAACTTATTCTGCTTATAGAAAACCATCAAAGTTCCTAGGAGAATAGGCTACAACAAATACCACCAGAATTTTTAAAAATTCAAAAAATAAGAAGAAATAAAAAAAGAAATGAAAAAATAAGAGAATATCAGACATAGAAGAGACCTTAGAGACTATTTAAACTAGTTCTTGTGAACAAGAATCATGGCATTAAAAATATTTTGTTGACACTGAGGATAGTGCTTGATATTAATGAAATAGTGATTAGAACTATAATTTATTTACTATGATATTTTTTATTGGACCTATGATTATTATTCCTAGTCTGAGAAATTTCCAGATGATGGAACTAGAAACTAATACAGGTGGTACTTTTTACTTATATTCCTACAGAGTTGTCTAGGAAACTGAGAGGTTAAATTATTTGTCTAGGGCTTTACAGTCAGTATATGACAGAGACAGGGCTTGAATCAAAGTTCTCCAGGATCTGAGACAAACTTCCTATCAACTATTCCATGGAGCATTTCTTTGTATTGATTACTAGTACTTACATAGCAATTTGAAGTTTTGAAATATTTTATGTACAGACTTTCATCAATATCTCACATCAATTGTGTGATTGTAGGTACAATAAGTATTTTCATCACCATTTTACATATGAAGAAACCAAAGCTTAGAGTTTAAGTGATCTTTCTATGGTCATATAACTGTTAGTATTTAAAGTGGAGTGTAAAGTCAGGAAGTCCTCATTCCAAATAGAATACTCTGTCCTCTACACCAAGGGTTTTTAACTTTTTGTGTGTGTGTTATGGACTGCTTAGAGATCTTTGCATAGATTGTGTAAGTATTTTCATATTTCTCTATACTTACCATATTATTATTTTCTTATAATAGAAAAGGCAGCTAGGTGGCACAAAGGATAAAGTATTGGGCCTAGAAGCAGATTAAATAGTTCTTTATAAACCAAAGTATTTATAGCAGGACTTTTCTTGGTCCAAAAAACAAACCAAAAATGAATTTGCCCATCAATTGGAGGAATGAGTTGCTAAACAAATTGTGATACATAAATATATTTAAATATTAATGTTCTATATGCAAATTGTTGTGGGTCAGTAATGTCAGACTTTTCATAACCCTATTTGGCAAAGATGTTGGAATGATTTATCATTTCCTTCTCCAACTCATTTTATAGATAAATAAACCAAGGCAAACAGGGTTAAGAACTTCTTCTATCACAGATAGTAAGTGCCTAAAGTCTGATTTTAACTCTGAAATATTACTTGACTGAACACTTGCCCCTACCATTCTCTCAAGCTATTCTTCTTTAGCTCTCTATCATTTTGCTACCAAACTGTAAAAAAAAATCCCCTGACATTATTGATTACTACTATTTTCTCAAATATCACTAGCTTCTCAAATCCTTGCAGTCTGGCTTTGAACACTGTTCCCTTGCCTACCTTTTCATCAGCCAGTACACAGGAGAAGACATATAGGGCTATGTCTATCTCAGAGAAACCTAGACAATGCAATAGCTGCCCAAGTATGTCTGGATTTGAAACTTGCAATGCACACAATAAAATCCAGAAGTTCTTAAACCATGTAAGTTTGTTACTAGCCTGACTATCCAACATGCTTGGACAGCAATGTTTCTTTTTAACATCATTTTCACCTGGAAGAAGGTAGTAATTATTCATGCTACTGTTTACTTGCATCTCAATTGTTCTTTCCCAGCTATCTTTATAATAGTTGCCTCTTGGATTGGCCCAATTTCCACTTCATACCACTGACCATGCAGAAAGGCAATAATACAGCAAAACTCATTCTTGATCTAGAGTCAGAGGACTTCAGTTGAAATATTATCTCTGTCACTATCTCTATGACACTGGGTAAGCTGCTTTACCTCTTGTGAGTTGCACTTTCATGGCCATAAACTATGTTTTTGATCCCTGAATTCCTTTCCTTCTCTAAAATCTTTTATCTTTTCTTCTTTCATTTATGAAAGAAGAGGCAGGAATTGATCAGGAAGAGAAAAAAAAATCTTTCCCAATATAAAGAAAGAACATTGGCCTTAAATAGTTTTTTTTTCTTTTTTTTTATTAAAGCTTTTTATTTGCAAAACATATGCATAGGTAATTTTTCAACATTGACCCTTGCAAAGCTTTCTGTTACAAATGTTTCCCTCCTACCCCTCCACCCCTCCCCTAAATGGCAGGAAATCTAATACATGTTAATCATGTTAAGATATTTGATAAAGCGAATATATGTATATATTAAATAGTTTTTTTTAGGATTACATTGTGGTTCTTTGCCATTTGAAGCATCCATGGAAAGTTGACCTAAAGTCACAGAGTCCTCCAATAAGGGACATCTTTTTGAGTCTTCTCAGAAGTCCATCATTATTGTGGACTCCAGCTGCTATTTCAATAACCCTATTCTTTCTCCACTGCTTCAAACAAGATTTTGTTGGTAAATAATTAAATGTTCAAATGAACTAAGATTGACTTTTAACAAACAATAATAACCCTTTTCAGATTCTAAACAAGTCTTCAGTTCAGGCTGTTTTTTTGAGCTTGGCATTTGATTGGCACTCTCTTTCCATTTTATTGGGAAGTAAGTAACAGCAAGTTTCAGACCCTGAAGCTTCATCATTGTCAGAGCAGCAACTTAATGGTTTATTAGGAAGAAACTAAAGTGTTGTTTAGGGAATGAGTCACTGTCCCAGAGCCCATCTTCTTTTACCCAGCCTTAGTAATTCCTCCCTTGCAGAACAGCCTCTGATTGCTTTTTTGAAAGATTCCTATATTTTTAAATCAACTACCTTGTCCACTGAGTACCGTGTAAAGTCTTGCTTCTATTTCTGAGTATTGTATCTTCTTTGGGATTTCTTTCCTTTAATTTCCATTTGACACTTTGGTCCTAGCATTGTCATAGCTTCCAGCCCACAGGATGCAAATAAGACCATCTCTTGTTAAACTGGGGTTTTTGATAAAAGTCAGACAAAAGTCTGAGACTGAAAGTTTAAAAAAATAACTTTCCAAAGTTACTTTCAGTAAGAATTGCAAACAGCTATAAAATTATCCATAAACTGAGGGACTTGGATTAGATGATCTATTTTTTTTTCCTTCTAGTTTTAATATTGTGATTGGAAGGTACCCTGAGTAGTAATGTTCTCTTCACTATGGTTCAATCATAGACCCAGCTCCACATAAAATCGTGAAAGATAAGAGTTCTCTCCCCTTACCCCATCTCCAGCCCCTATAGTTCCTGGCTCTGATCCTAGCATAGACAGTGTTAGGTAGAGGGAAGTACCCTGGCATCCAGATAGTACAAGTGAAGCTTGAGTCCAGATTAATACTAAAGCATAGGAAGGAATCTAAGAGATAAAAAATTAGACTATATCTATTTTTGGAGGGATAAAGTGAAAAAAATCATCTCAACATGTATAGAAAGATGGAATCACAAGTTAGACAGAATCTGAGGTCATCAGGTCTAATATTATACCCAAGTCATGAATCTCCTCAAGAACATCTCTGATGTTTTCTTACATTTAAACCATTTCAGAGTTGAAAGTATAGTTCTGTAAATTAGGCATTGTCTTCATTTTAGAGATTAAAGATTGAGCAGCAAAGACCTTAAGGTATATAGAAAAAGTTATATTTGGGATTTAGACTCATATTTCCTTCAAACTCAGTTCTTATTTCCATACATAATCCTGCCTTGAAGACTTAAAATAGGGACTTTTGGGGTGTGTGTGTGTGTGTGTGTGTGTGTGTGTGTGTTTGTGATGTGTTTGTGTGACTTAGTCCTCTGCCATTCTAGTTAAGGCAACAAATTCCTCAGGAATGGTTTTGAATTCATTAAAAATATAGTTTATATATATATGTATACACAACACACACATATATATGTAAAAATTAACTGATTTCAAGTTAAAAATCTTTGACTTGGAGTGATTGAAAGCTCATAATGTAACTTAACAGCTTCTTCCCTTTTAGGGCAGCTTGATTATGGGAAAATTTTTCATAAAATCAACTGAAATTTATTTCTCTATAATTTAAAATTATGGGGTTAGAGCTGAAAGAGATATTTACTAATTATCTGGTCCAGTCCCTATTGTTCATTTTACAAAGAGGGAGTGGGAATCAAATGACTTGTCAAGAGTCATGAAGAAGTAGCAGAATTGGGGTTATGAAGATAGTAGCAGAGTTAGGAGTTGATCATAGGTCCACTGATTACTAAACCACTGCATTTTCTATATTACAGAGTAGCTTGGAAGATTCCTGTGATCTCTTCTAAATCACTGATTTTTCCTTATTTTCTCTTTGGCATGGCACAGAATAAAAATGATCATTTTTTCACATGCTAGTGCTCAGATATTTGAATAAGTAAAAAAACAAGAATTTATTTAGTGGCCACTATGTGCCACTCACTATACTAAGTGTTTTACAAATATTATCTCATTTGATCCTCACAACAACCCTAGGAGGTAGGTGTTACTATTTATTTGTATTTTATTTATTTATTAATAGTATTTTATTTTTCCAAATACATGCAAACATAGTTTTCAACATTCACCTTTGCAAAACTTTGTGTTCCAAATTTTTCTCCCTCTCTTTCCCCCTTTCCCAGGGAGCAAACAATCCAATATAGGTTAAATAAGTGCAATTCTTTTTTTTTTTGCTTTTTGCTGAGGGAATTGAGGTTAAGTGACTTGCCCAGGGTCACCCAGCTAGGAAATGTTAAATGTCTGAGACTAGATTCAAACTCAGGTCCTCCTGACTTCAGGGCTGGTGCTCTATCCACTGCATCACTTAGCTGCCCCAAGTGCAATTCTTTTAAACATATTTCAAAATTCATCATGCTGTACAAGAAATATAGATCAAAAGGGGAAAAAAACAAGAGAAAGGAAAAAATCCAAGTAAACAGACCACAACAAAAAAATGAAAATACTATGCTTTGATTCACATTCAATCTCTAGAATTCTCTCAGGATGCACGCAGGTGGCTCTCTCCAAGTCTGTTGAAAACTGCCTTGAATCACCTCATTGTTGAAAAGAGCCACATCTATCACAACTGATCATTACATAGCCTTGTTGACACTGTGTATAATGTTCTCTTGGTTCTGTTCAGTTCACTTACCATCAGTTCATATAAGCCTTTCCGGGCTTTTCTTAATCATCCTGCTATTCATATTTTATAGTTAAGGAAACTGAGGCAAGTATTAATTAAATGACTTGCCTAAAATTACATAGTTAATAAACATCTGAGTCTGGATTTGAACTTAGATTTTACTGACCATGCTTGGAGCTCTAACCTGTGTCACTTACTGTCTGTCTTTTCTCCTTTCCCCCTTAATTCTTTTAATTTCCAAACCAATTACTCCTAGGTCTTCAAACTGGACCATTAAATGACATATTTTTCAATCCCCTCATAATAATATTATTTAATTATCTCACTATCTCCTTTTTGTTCCCTTTATGTCTTATCTGGCTCAGAAGTTTTCTCTGACTTCCTCCTAAGGAATGTGAAAATAAGGCATAAAACATCAGCAGGAACACTCTACTGCCCGGAGACCTTAATGAAAAGGGAATATTCTTCAGACAATTCCATTGAATCTAGCCTGGGAAGGATCCTTCTGAATCTTGAATATAGCTAGAATAGAGAGATAGGAAACAGCATTGGCCAGGGATTTGAAACTGGGAGTGAAGATCTTCACACTTCTGCTGGTTTTGGCTTAGTATATAAAAGAAGCATTCTTTGTAACAATAGTCATATTATTCATATTATTCTTTATATGGAACTTTAGAAAATACTGTAAAATACATATCTGGTCACCAAAGTCATTGATATTATGAAATCGTACATGACCTAAAACACATAAGCCTATCATGAAAATTGTAAGATCGCCATTTTGCATTTGCTACTGCATCCAAGGACCTAAGAAACATGGAATCTTTTCATCAGATTTGAAGCTGAAACTCCTTTTCTGTGTTCTCTCCTCCTTCCATCAACTTAGAACATGTATGCTTTAAGATCAGACATTTTCTTTGATATTTGTATTCTCAGCTTGTAACATATTTTTCTTTATTAAAACTTTTTATTTTCAAAACATATGCATGGATAATTTTTCAACATTGACCCTTGTATGGCCTTGTGTTCCAAATTTCCCCCTCCTTCTTCCCATCCCCTCCCCTAGATGGCAAGCAATCCAATATAT
Organism: Myrmecobius fasciatus; assembly: GCA_023553655.1. Classification (NCBI taxonomy): domain Eukaryota; kingdom Metazoa; phylum Chordata; class Mammalia; order Dasyuromorphia; family Myrmecobiidae; genus Myrmecobius; species Myrmecobius fasciatus. The sequence continues at coordinate 375,389 of JAJPUD010001833.1, forward strand.
GTTATACATGCTAGATATATGTTAAATCCAAAATATGTAAACATATTTATACAATTATCTTGCTGCACAAGAAAAATCAGATCAAAAAAGGAAAGAAAATAAGTAAGAAAACAAAATGCAAACAAACAACAACAAAAAGAGTGAGAAAGTTACGTTGTGATCCACACTCAGTTCCCACATTCCCCTCTCTGGATATAGATGGCTCTCATCAAGACAAGATCATTGAAAGTGGCCTGAATCATCTCGTTGTTGGAGTCACATCTATCAGAACTAATCCTCATATAATATTTGTTGTGGTGTACAATGATGTTCTAGTTCTGCTCACTTCACTTAGTCTCAGTTCATGCAAGTCTCTCCAGGCTTCTCTAAAATCATTCTTCTGGTAATTTCTCATAGAACAATAATATTCCATAACATTCATATACCATAACTTATTAAGCCATTCTCCAATTCTTTGGTCACAAATTCCTTCCTTCTCCACAGATCTGAGAGGTAAACTATCCTTTGTTTTTATAATTTGTTTATAATATCACTCTTTATGTCTAATGAACCCATTTCAACCTTATCTCAATATATAGTGTTAGGTGTGGGTCAATGCCTAATTTCTGCCATACTTGTTTCCAATTTTCCCAGCAGTTTTTGGTCAAATAGTGAATTGTTATCCCAAAAGCTGGAGTCTTTGGGTTTGTCAAACATTAGATTCCTATAGTCATTGACTATTTTGTCCTGTGAACCTAACCTATTCCACTGATCAGCTACTCTCTTAGCCAGTACCAAATGGTTTTGATGACTGCTGCTTTATAATATAGTTTTAGATTTGGTCCAGCTAAGCCACTTTCATTTACACCTTTTTCATTAATTCCCTTGAAATTCTTGACCTTTTGTTCTTCCAGATGAACTTTGGTATTATTTTTTCTAGATCTGTGAAATAATTTATTGGGTATTTAATTGTTATGACCCTGAATAAGTAAATTAATTTAGATAGTGTTGTCATTTTTATTCTATTTGCTTGGTCTACCCATGAGTACTTGATATTTTTCCAACTTATTAGAAATAACTTTATTTATGTGGAAAGTGTTTTGTAGTTGTGTTCATATAGTTCCTGACTTTCCCTTGGCAGATAGGTTCCTAAATATTTTATACTATCGAAAGTTATTTTGAATGGAATTTCTCTTTGTATCTCTTGTTGCTGAATTTTGTTGGTAAAATATAAAAATGCTGGTGATTTATGTGGATTTATTTTGTATCCTGCAACTTTACTAAAATTGTGAATTGTTTGCAGTAGTTTTTTAAATGATTCTCTTGAGTTCTCCATCATATTATCTGTAAAGAGTGATAATTTGATTTCATTACCTACTCTAATTCCTTTAATCTTTTTTCTCTTATTGACAAAGCTAACATTTGTAAAAAATATTGAATAGTAATGTTGACAGTGGGTAACCTTGTTCTTACTGATCTTACTGGGAATAGTTCTAGCTTGTCCCCATTACATATAATGCTTCCTGATGGTTTTAAATAGATGCTACTGATTATTTCAAGGAAAACTCAATTTATTCCTATATTGTCTAGTGTTTTTAATAGGAATGGATGTTGGATTTTATTAAATGCTTTTTCTGCATCTATTGAGAAAATCATATGATTTTTGTTAGTTTGGTTATTGATATAATCAATTATTCTAATAGTTTTCCTAATATTGAACCAGCTCTGCATTTCTAGTATAAATCCTACTTGGTCATAGTGTATTGTCTTGGTAATGACTTTCTATAAATTACTAATTATTTTTACTAATTAATTACTAATTATTTACTAATTACTAATTTTTTTAAGATTTTTGCATCAATATTCATTAGGAAAATTGGTCTATAATTTTCTTTCCCTGTTTTCATCCTACCTGGTTTAGGTATCAGCACCATATCTGTGTCATAAAAGGAATGTAGGAGAAGTCCTTCATTCCCTATTTTTTCAAATAGTTTATATAGTATTGAAATTAATTGTTCTTTAGATGTTTTGTAAAATTTATATGTAAATTGATCTGGCCCTGAAGATTTTTTTCTTAGACAGTTGATTAATAGCTTGTTCTATTTATGTTTCTAAAATGGGGCTATTTAAATAATTTATTTCCTCTTTTGTTAAGCTGGGAAATCTATATTTGTGTAAGTATTCCTTCATTGCACTTAAATTGTCAAATTTATTGACATATAGTTGGGCAAAATAATGCCTACTTAATGATCTAATTCCCTCTTCATTGGTGGAAAATTCTCCCTTTTCATTTTTGAGACTAACAATTTGACACAGTTAAAATAACTGAGTCTGAATTTCCTGCCATTTTATTTACCCTGTTATTCTTTTCTCTTTCCTTTCTCCCTTTCCTCCTTCCCAATATTTTGCTTCTGGTCAACACTTCCCTCATGCAGCCCTCCCCCCTTAGAGACCCTCCCCTTTCTTACACCTTTTCCCTACTACTTCTGTTTTCTCTTTCATTAGTTTTCCCCTTTCTCTCCCCTTTCCCCTCCCATTTTCCTAAAAGATGAGACGAATTTCTCTGTGAAACAAACTGTCTGATATTCTCTCTCTGAACCAAATCTGATGAGAGTAAGATTCATTAAATGCTCATCTCCCTTCCTTCTTTCCCTGAATTAAAGTAGGTCTTCTTTACCTCTTCATGAGATACAATTTATCTTATTTTACCTCCTTGTCCCTCTTTTTCCAGTATAATCACATTTCCACCTTTAATCTTTTTTATATATTTCATAATAAAATCAAATTATACCTGCAGTATGTTATACCCATAACAAAAATACTGTTCTCAAGAGTTCTTTCCTTTTTGCCTTACTGCGTTTGTCTTGAGTTCTGTTTGGAGATCAGTTTTTTTTTGTTCAGCTTTGGTTTTTTCATCAGAAATAGATAAAATTCACCTATGCCATTAAATATATATCTTCCCTGAAAATTAGCTGGATATCTTATTCTTGGCTGTAATTCAAGTTCCTTTGCCTTTTGGAATATCAGATTCTAGGACCTTTGATTCTTTAAGGTGGAAGCTACTAGACCTTGGGTAATCCGAGTATGGCTCTTCCATATTTGAATTGTTTCTTTCTTGCTGTTTGCAATGTTTTTTTCTTTATCCAATAGTTCTGAAAGTTATCCATGATATTCCTTGGAGTTTTCATTTTGGGGTCTCTTTCAGGAGATGATTGGTGAATTACTTCAATGGCTATTTTACTTTCTGATTCTAAGACATTAGGGCAGTTTTCCTTTATGATTTCCTGTACGTTAATGTCCAGTTTCTTTTTTTATCATGGCTTTGAGGAAGTCCAATAATCCTTAGATTGTTTCTCCTAGATCTGTTTTCTATGTCAGTTGTTTTTCCTAGGAGGAATTTCATATTTTCTTCTGTTTTTTTTTATTCTTTTTTTGCTTTTGTTTGACTGATTCTTAAAGTCTTATGGAGTTATTCACTTCCATTTGTTCAATTCCCCTTTTTAGTGTATTATTTTCTTGTTATCTTTTTAAAGCTTCTTTTGTATTTGTCCAATTGAATTGTTTTGTTCATTGCATTTTTTCTATTTCACAAATTTTGTTTTTCAATAAATTGGCATCTTTTTCATATCTATTTTGTAAGGAGTTACATGCTTTTCCCACTTCATCAAATCTATTTTTTTAAAGAATTTTCTTCTGATCATTTCTATCTTTCTTTTTCCACACCCTCTTGCAAAGATCTCATTTCCTTTCCCCCTTTTCTTCTTTCTATTAAGATCCTTTTTAAAATCTTCCAAGAAACCCTTCTGAAATGGAGACTAACTCATATCTCCCTTTGGGGTTTCATCTGGAGTTTATTTGCCCTTATGACCCTGAGGGTTTGAGGTCTGTTCTTCTCTCTCTCCATAAAAGCTGTCTATGGTGAGAGTTCTTTTTCTTTTCTTTTTTTTTGCTCATTTTTAAGGTTTGAGGTCTTCTCTTAATGGAAAGGTGTGACACCTGCTTCAGTTTTCCCTGGGGCAGTTATGCTGATTGACTTCTGGTGCTGGTAATCACAGCCAGGTCCCATGTTCTTTCAGGGCTCAGTGGTTTAAAATTTGTCTTTTGTAGCAAATCTACCAAACCACCTGCTTGCAACCAGGATAGAGTAGTCTAAGATCCTCACAGAAGATTCCCTGGTGTGTAGAAGCTGCAATGCTCTGAGTCCCCACCCCAGCTCCTTGCCTTGGGCTGTCTATGCTGCTATGTCGGCTGTGCAGAATGTCCCCCAAACTGTTTGAAGCACATCTGTTATTCCAAGGTATCTTCTTCTGGAAATGTGTTGTACTCCAAATATTTGTGGGTTTTGTCACTCCAAAACAAATTTAGAGGCTTAATATGCTGTTGGTTTGAAAGAAGGTCAGAGGAGGTCACAGAAAATCATGTCTGCTCTCCACCATCTTGGCTCGCCCCCCCCCCCAACACAATATTTTGTACAACTCTAGGCTCAGCACTTTTGTTGTTGCTGTTTAGTATTTATTTATTTGCTTTAAATATTATGCTACCTAGCTCATCAGCTCATTTGATCCTCACAACATCATTTTATAGGAAATTCCTTGAAATGTAAGAATGTTAAGGGATGGAAGGTAGAGCTTCTGTCAGAGATTTATGTAAAAATATGAAAAATAAGTTTCTCACAATGAAAAGACATAGCTGGATTTTAATCAGTGCTTGTAGAGGGAACTCATTGTTGGTTTCATAATTACATACCTTTTTTCCTTTTGTAATTTTTTGTTGATGATATACTACAACCTAGTAATCATGAATCTATTGCATTTATGTGACCTTGAAATTTTAATTTTCCTAGTCTATCATTTTCTTCTGTAGGGAGGTCATATGCTTGTAGTGGAAAGAATATTCGTGTTGGATTCAGAAGATCTGAGGCTAAATCCTATCTTTGCCACTTAGTACACCTGTGAAGTTGAGCAAGTTTCTTAAACTCATAGTTTTTAATTTGCTTACCTTTAAAATTAAGAAATTTTCTTTTAGATATCCTTTAAGGTCTCTTCTAGCTCTAAATATATATTTCTATGATAACCTGGTGATGCATATTTTGTTGGCATATGGCAACATACCTATAAGAATATTTTAATACCTTAATGTGATCTAACCTTTCTAAATAATTACTTTTCTCCAAAGAAAATTTAATGATTCCCACATCAGTAATGAGTCATTTCCTGACTTTAAAAATAGAATCAATTTTTTTTAATTTAGGCTAACAATAACCCATCTATGTTTCTCCATTCTGCGCAACTCTCTTCTATGTCCTTAGCTCAATCATCCTCTCTAATTTTTATCTTGTCCCTTGTTATTTATTCTTTCTCTACTTACAAACATATCTATGTCAACTACATCATTTAAAAAATCCTTCACTATCTCCTTCACTATCACCATCTTCTAAAGCTATTTCTTATATATGTGGACTGTATCTTAGTCAAACTCCCAGAAAAGTTTGCCTACATTTGTGGCATTCACTATCTATACTTTCACCATTAACTCACCTTTGAGGTGATGATCTCACTTCTGAGATCATTCATTTGAAATTGTTTTCAGTGAAGTTATCAATGATCTCTTAGTGGCCAAATCTGCTTATTTTTTATCTGTTCTCATTCGTCCTGAACAGACAGCCGCTTTTGATAATATTAATCTTCCTCTTCTATATTCTCTGTGTGTGTGTCTTTCTCCCTCTCTGTCTCTCTGTCTCTATGTCTCTCAGTTTTTCTGTCTCTTGTCTTTCTCTGTCTCTCTCTTTTTATCTTTCTCTGTCTCTGTCTTTCTCTTTGTCTCTGTCTTTCTATCTCTCTCTCTGTCTCTCTCTCTAATTTTCCTCTTTTTCTACTTGTAATTGATTACTACTTTGTCTCTTGTATTGGTCATCCTCCATATCTAGAATATATCCATGTCCTCATAGTAAGGAGGAAGAGGATATTCTTTAATAGTTTGTCCATTTGGTCCTATTTTTTAAGCTATGGAAATTCATGAAACATAGAAAAACATAAATGGGAACTCAGTCCTGTACAGATTTCTTCTACATCTCATCTGATGGTAATAGAATCCATAGAGTGCTAAGAATAAGTTTCTAACCATGAATAAATATTAACTTACTATAGGCACTCCAAGTATAAGACCTATGTCTAATGGCAAATACAATTTAAGAAACCAAATTTCATTAATCTTAACATTTTCACTCCACATTTAGTACAAAAAGAAGCTTCAGCTAAGTGGAAGCATGACTCATAAGTATTCCTCTGCAAAACAATGAGTCAATTGAACTGTTTTTATAGCAAATCTAGAAACAGCAAAATAAAAGATGGCATACAATTTAAAGAAGTTCAACAAGACCTGTTTAAAAAAGATAATAACTTCAAAAATTTGGTAGTGGATGTAGGAATAGATACCACATCTTGGGAAATTTGAAAAATGATCAATAAGGAAAAGATGGGATGGTTATGCAGTAAGAAAGTGGAATGACTGTTGGATAATCCTAAAGCTTCACTGGCATACCTTCAATGTCAAGAAATATAGAAGAATGTCTCTGTCAGTTTGGGCAGATATTCTTTGGTAAATTTATGGAATCAATAGATTTATTATCATTTTTAAAAATGTTTACTCTGTACCTACTATGTTAAGCTCTAGGGATACAAAAATAAAAATTATATAATGCCTATGGTCAAGGAACTTGCTTTCTACTAGAGGAGGTCACACACTCATATGGAAGTATATACTTAAAAACATTAGCAGAGTACCTATAAATAAACAAAAGATAGCTAGGGTGATTTTTTTTTTTTTTGCTAAGGCAATTGGGGTTAAGTGACTTGCCCAGGGTCACACAGCTGTTACGTGTCTGAGACCAGATCCGAACTCAGGTCCTCCTGACTTCAGGGCTGGTGCTCTATCCACTGCGCCACCTAGCTGCCCCACTAGGGTGATTTTTCAAAAAGCAGATAATATGTTTTGCTGAAACTATACGTGAGTTCTTTTGAATATGATTGAAGATGCATTCCCCTTTCATGTTCTTCAAAATTCAGTAACCTTGGGGGGCGGAGCCAAGATGGCGAACTGTGGACAGCTTTCTCTGTGAACTCCTGGGACGTTCCCTCAAACCCAGACAAAGTGAGCATTCCAACTGGTTTTTGAGTGAGAGCCCCGACAAACATTTGGACTACAACGCACTTCTATCAAAGATCTACCTTGAAAGAACTCCGGAGAAGGTTAGCCTCAGGGGAAATTGGCCGCTGGTCACGATCAGACTCCAGCCGGGGTGGAAGTCAGGGCTTCGATAGAGGGGCAGATTTTGGGCACCCAGGAAGCCCCTGGGAGACGCCTGGGCCACTTTGCTCTGCTTGCGGGCAGGTGCTTTGGCAGATCTGCCTTTGGAAAAGGGTGGATCGAGAGCAGCTGAAAACGTGGTCCTAGTGCGAATCTAGCCCGACCAGCCTCAGACCGGAAGTCCACTCGGCAAACTGCCCCAGGGCAAATACAAATTGTTGCAGTTTTTTCTGCTTTTGACCAATATCCCAACTTTAAATCATGAGCAAGAAGCAGAAGAGAGCTCTCACCATAGAAAGCTTTTATGGAGAAAAAATAGAACAGTCCCCAGATCCTGACATTATGAAAACAATCCCAGATGAAGCCACAAAGGAAGACTTAAGTTGGTCTCCCTGTCAGAAGGCTTACCTGGATGATTGCATTAAGAATCTCAAAAGAGAGCTAGAAGAAGAATGGGGAAATAAATTGAGATCAGGGCAACAGAAATATCAAAAACTGGAAAATAGGACTGGTGAATTGGAAAAAGAAAACAGTTCACTGAAAAACAAAATTGGTGAATTGGAAAAAATCACCAATTCACTGGAAAATAAAAATGGTGAACTGAAAATCAAAATTGGTGAATTGGAAAAAGACAATTCACTAAAAAACAAAACTGGCAAAATGGAAAAAGACAACAATTCACTGAAAAACAAAACTGGCAAAATGGAA
>JAJPUD010001834.1:0-63318 GCA_023553655.1 Myrmecobius fasciatus
GTTATCTTTTCCTGTCATTTTAGCCAATCTGACAGGTGTGTAGTGGTACCTCAGAGTTGTCTTAATTTGCATTTCTCTGATCAATAGTGATTTGGAGCAACTTTTCATATGACTAGAGATGGTTTTAATTTCATCATCTGAAAATTGTCTGTTCATATCCCTTGACCACTTATCTATTGAAGAGTGGCTTGAATTCTTATAAATATGAGACAATTCTCTATATATTTTAGAAATGAGGCCTTCATCAGAACCATTAAATGTAAAGATGGTTTCCCAATTTGATGCTTCCCTCCTAATCTTGTCTGCATTAGTTTTATTAATCAATCAAGTTTTTAAGAGTTATGCAGCTATGGGATCACTCTCTTTTCAAAGCAATGAATCCCCAAGTATCAGCAAATATGATGGCATTTAAATAGTCACAATCACACTTCAAGAGAAGTAAATGAGGTGATGTCAGAAGGCAAAGGGCAAGGGACTTTAAGGGCACAATCAACACTCCAATTAGTGTAACATCCTAGGAAACTGAGGGGGAGGGAGATTTAGGGTGAGATTAGATGAGATTATAGAATTAAGGCAGGTGCCTTAATAAGAAAAGGACATATAAGCAACTATCACCATAGAAAACAGATGTCTAAATGAGATGATTCCCATATAATTCATGAAAAAGCTTTGGGCATCTTAAAAAACTAATTTTTTAAGATTAGTCAAGGTATTTCTGTATAGCAATGCAATAAATAGAAAAGTCGGAAAGTAGATCTTAGGCATAAGTAAAGAACATTTTTTCAACAATGCAAGAAAAGAGATTTCTCCCAAAATGTCAAAAATCTAAAGTACAATCTTATATAAAAATGTCAAATACTTCCTTTAAAATTTTTTTAACCAACTTATGGCTAACTATAAAACAAAGAAATATATAAAATGGCCCTAAGTAGATTGCTTCTTCTTCAGTGATGGTTCAAAAGGTACTAACAATCAGTTTTTTTGAATGACTATCAATACTAATTAGCTGCTATCTTTACATTGCTGTTATAAAAGAAACTAGAAGACAAAAATACCTGCAGTTAAATGTAAGGATGATGTATAGTTTATTCTTTAGGAGGCATATAAAGAAATTGGCCAAGTGGACTTACCATGGTATACCAAGACAAAAATAATCATCATTTCAAGAAAAACCTGGTGATCTTGCACTGCATTTGTTCATGACAAATATTTGAAAAATATAATGAGTGATTTAAATAAAAAAGCGAGTATGAGCAAAAAATATTGAAATATGTGGTTTAGGCATAACAGGAAATGGCAAAGGTTTACAGACAGATTACACAAAAGATTCACACCCATACTGATCATAAACACTTTCTTTGAGAAGATGCACCGAACATGAAAAAGTAAAAAAAAAAAATCTAAGAAAAAAATTTAATCAGTCACATTATAAAGTAAAGTATTAACTAGTTATCATTCCTAAATCCTACAGAGGTATAGAAAACCCTCTTACTTATTAGGATAGAAAACAAAATTAATAACAAACTAGAAGAATAAAAATAAGAAAATTACAGGAAACAACTATGATAATTCCAACTTGATCTAAGCAACCTTATGAAACTAAAAATCAGAAATTGATAAAAGAATGAATACTGAGTTTCTATTGGGCTTGTATCCTAATGAGATCATAAAAGAGAGAAAGGGACCCACATATGCAAGAATGTTTGTGGCAGCCCTTTTTGTAGTGGCAAGAAACTGGAAACTGAATGGATGCCCATCAGCTGGAGAATGGCTGAATAAATTATGGTATATGAATGTCATGGAATATTATCGTTCTGTAAGAAACAATCAACAAGATGATTTCAGATAGTCCTGGAGAGACTTACATGAACTGATGCTAAGTGAAATGAGTAAAACTAGAAGAAGCAAAACTATAAGCAACAACAAGATCATATGATGATCAATTCTGAAGGACACGGTTATCTTCAACAATGAGATGATTCAGGCCAGTTCCAATGCTCTTGTGATGAAGAGAGCCATCTGCACCCAGAGAGAGTTCTGTGGGAACTGAATGTGGATCACAACATATTTTCTTTCACTCCTTTTGTTGTTGTTTGTTTGCATTTTCTTTTCTTTCTCATTTTTTTCCTTTTTGATCAAATTTTTGTTGTGCAGCATGATATTTGTGGAAATTTGTATAGAAGAATTGTACATATTTAACATATATTGAACTACTTGTCTTCTAGAGGAGGGGCTGGGGAGAAAGGAGGGAAAACATTTGGAACACAAGATTTTGCAAGGGTGAATGCTGAAAATTATCCATGCTTATGTTTTTAAAATAAAAGGCTTTAATTAAAAAAATAAATAAAATACAATGACAAAAAAAATGAACACTGACATTTGATCACTATTTCCAAAGGAAGTTTAACTGGCATAAATAAATCATCAAAACAAGGTCAGAAAAATCTTTGAAATTTTGGTCAGGAAATATCTGATCTCTTTGCTAGGCAGAGAAATACAGCAGTCAGTAGCAACATCAGTTTAAAACATACACTCATTTGTAAAGTCTTAGAGAGCACTGTGGGAAATTATGTGTGGTATTTTTTTTTTTTGTAAAATAACAAGAAGTAGTGAAGGGAAAAGCACTTTAGAGAAAGCTTGATGAGACATTCAACTAAGCAAAACATATGGGTATTTAAGAATAAACTGGAAGAACAACAAACAAAAATTAGAAAAAAAAAGATATAAAGATTTTCATAACAAACTTCTCTATCATTGGCAGTGAACACACTATTTCCAGGCTCTAATATCACAGTTTCAGATGTACTACATGATTAAATAGACATGTCAGTGAGGAAAACAAAACTGGAAAGGGCAGCAAGACTATATCAGGTATATAGAGAGGAAATCCCTGACAAATATAATGCTATTTTGAGGCACTAAAGAATAGCAAATAGTTGGGAAAAACTCACAACTTATTTTGAAAAGGCAAGCAAAATTAATAACATTCCAATCTATACAAAATTTTTATGAGAATTATCTATACATATTATCAGTGATATCTTTGATGAAGATACAGAAAGGGCGTTGATAGGCTTTTCCAAAAAATATTCTACAGAGGAGTATACCTTTTAAAGCCACAAACCTGAGTGAAAATTGAAATAAATACAATTGTGCTTATTGAGTATAAAAATATTTTATTCAACAGAGCAAAATAATACTTTAAGGACTTTTCTCCAACAAGGTATCTCCCATGAAATTGACAAAATCATACAAAGTCCTTTGAAAGATGTAATAGCTACGTATCTTTGTAGGGTAGCTCTCTGATTATTAATATCAAACAAAGTTACCTATATGTTCAGCAAAGATGATTACCACTGTAATGAAAAAGGCTCAATGAAGAGGAATTCCTTACACATGTTCCTGTTTGCATCAAAATCTGGAACATTACAGAACCTCCCAACATCTGCTATCTATAATCACTCATAAGAATTCAGCAAAACTTAGTGGATAACAAGTCTAGTAAATACAAAAATGAAATATATAAGAAAATCTAGTAGGATGAAAAAAAGGACAATTTCTACACACTTATCAAAAGATCCGAAAAAAATTAAGTTGTACTAATATTTAACAGCTAGATTACCACTAGGGACATCACTAAGACCATTTTTGGAAGGTCATATATCATATCTGAAAATTAAAATTTTAGCTGCCAAGATGAAGACTGAGTTAATATCTCACCTGCAGAATTATATATTTAGTTCACAAAAGAATGAATCTACAGACACAGAGTTGCTGTTTTGTTTATGTTTATCCATTATTGGCATCATTGTTAATCATTAAAGATTTTTTGTAAATGTTTTGCAACAAACATAAATGGTACTGAAATATTATAAAATGAATAATTTTTTTAATCTAATGGTTTACAGGGAACAACTCAGTTGCTATTTGCACTAATGGTGGAAAAGAAATGGTGGGTAAAACTGTTGGCACCTTAGAACAAATCAAAGCAGCAGCACCAAACTCTACTAGTAGTCATTACAATCTTCACACTGCCATGCACCTAAAGTTTAAAAAATAAGTTTTTTTTAAATGTTCTTGAAGAAGCAATACAAATTATTAGTTCTGTCTAGTCTTAGCCATTTGAGTACAAACTTTTTTTAATATTCTGTATAAAATAGAAGTATGCAAAATGCTAATCTATAGCATACCAAAGTATGATAGTTGTCTTAAGGGAAAGCACTTGTACAACTGAGATGCACTGAACTAGCCACTTTTTTCATGCAACATCATTTTTACCTTAAAGAATAATTAAAAACACTTTTTCAGATGTGTATTTGGCAGATATTTTTTTAAAAAATAAAGGAAGTAGAAACTCATGAAATAAAAATAACTGATAGTACTTATTACCAATTTACAAAAGTTGAGCTTTCATGTGAAATTTGGAAAACTTGTATTTACCACAATTGAGCTTATCAAGTCTCTAATGTTTAAAGATATTTTCTGATGAGATCAGACATGATATTAATAAATATGATTTTTCCAATTACATAATGAAATTTGTTAATATTTAGAAGAGGTACATAAGTCAGTAAAACAATAATAGTGAAATAACTCAGGACACAGCTATGTATTGCAGTGGATAGAGTATTTATCCCATAGTCAGGAAAACTTAAATTCAAATACATCTTTAGAAACTTAGTAGCTGTGTTAACTGAGAAAGTCATTTAATCTTTATAAATTTCAGTTTTCTCAAATGTAAAATAGAGATTATAAGAGCAACCTACCAGGGTTGTTCAGAGGATCAAATGAGATAATTAATTTTAAAGCACTAAAGGCACAGAGGAAGCGGTAATAAATATAAATGTTACTTTTTATTATTATCAAAAAATATTCTTCATATATTTTTGATGTTAGAAAATCAGGGATAAGTTCAAAGTTCAAGACAGAATAATGAATTTTAATGTCACAAGTTATGAAAAGTTCATTGATATGGTCTCAGATTCTACACTGTAACTAATCTAAAGAAATTATCCCTTTTTGAACTTGAGTTTAATATCAAAGAAGAATATCTACAATTATCTGGAAAAGCTATTAAAATACTACTCCCTTTTCCAATGATATATCTGTGTGAGGTGGAATTTTTAAAATAAATACTTCAACAAAACACATATCAAAACAGATTGAATGCAGAAGCATACATGATAATCTGGTTGTCATCTTTTAAGCTAGATATGAAAGAAATTAGCAAATATAAGAAATGTCATTCTCACTAATTTTTTTTTTATTTTTGGAAAAGTTTTTTTCACAAAATATTGTTAATATGTGATGTTTATTATTTTAAGCAAAGTAATACATATTTTAAATTTTATATACTTTAATTTCTAACATGGTAAATGCCAACAGCTATAATTTAACATATAAACAAAAGTTCTTTAGGATCCTCAATAATTTTTTAAAGTATAAATGATTCCTGGGCCCCAAAAAATTGAGAACTGTTATATCCCACCCACCACATTATATGAACTCCCTTGGGTGGAGAATATGGAAAAGAGTTATATAGAACAATTAGGCACAGATAGACTGATATCTCCATTGTTGGAGAGAATACCCATATTGATGAAATCATAAAGCCATAAAAATATAGTAGCACTTTTAAACTCAACAAATTTCAAAAACTGAATTCAACAAAATTTAAAAAAAGTTTTTAAAATAATTATTCATTACCTACTATGCACAAATCATTCAACGATTTGAGATATAAAGATGAAACAAACAAAAAAAACAGTTCCAGTCTACTAAACAACAACATTCATTTTAATTTTAAACAAGAATTAACAAAGCTTGAGTTTTTCCACTTGAAAATTTACATTTACAGAAGCCCTTTATTTGTGCAAAGAAGGGTTATTAATATTTACCCTTTAAGTAAGTCATTTCTATAAATGAAAATAATACTAAAAGGCAAAAAAATTCAGATCAAATTCAACGTGCACTACTGTTTCCAGATGACTAATGCTAGAACACATTACCTTCTGATCAACAGGCAGATGGAGAGAGCTATGGATATGGATTATATTGTTAGTCATGTTACTGACCATTCTGCTTAACTTCCCCTTCCCCCCTCTCCCCATACCTTTTATAAGGAAAAGTGGCATAGTGAAAAATGTTCTAGTTTCAATTTCTGTTTCTGACACATATTAGATATGCAATCATGAGCAAGGCACATAACTTCTTAGAGTTCCCTGCAATTCTCTAAATCTATAAGTTACAGAACCACTGCCAATATGCATTACAGGAAGGAGTGTCCATACCTGAAGTTCCTGAAACCAATGAAATCACACATCTAAGGCCAGAAAATACTATTAAGGAATTACTGGAAGAAGGCAAATTATTGGGAAATGCACATGGCATAAAAATTAAAATCTATTAATATAGCGTTTTCAAAATAAATTAGCTATTTTAAACTACAATTTAGTTGAGATTATTACAATATTATTTTTTCAGATTATTCATAAAACTAATCAAGGTAATTTAAGGATCAGTTGCTATTTGTTTTTCTAAATTGTGTTTTAGTAATCAAAATAGATTTTTTTTATTTTTGCATGTCATACTTGCAAAAGAGGAAGTGAATATCTAGGTTATATAGTTTTAAAACAAATACAACCTCTGTATTGTTTGCTGCTCTCAGTGTCTACAAAGTTATAAACTTACACAAAGCCGGAAATGGATCCTTAAAAGTCATATGTGCTTTGGGTGTGTTGAGGCATAAGCAATAAAATATGTTACCTCTTAGTATCATTTATCTACTTAAAAGGAAAAAAATTATTCTAAAAACTTCAAAGTTTTGTGCTCCTGAAAGTGACTTGCCCAGGATCACACAGCTAATGTCAAGTTATCTGAGGGCAAATTTGAACTCAGGTCCTTCTGACTCCAGGGCCAGTGTTCTATCCAGTATACCACCTAGCTGCCCTGCTCCTTGTGAATTAATGAAGTAATCTCTCAAATATCTATAGTTCTATAAATATTTATTTATTTGTACTCTGCTTTCTCTCCTGCTGCTTTTTAATTTGAGACACTTTACTAATATTTATTAACACAAATTTAGGAAGACAGTTATGAGTTAAAACATCACTTTTTCCAATTTTTTTATGTAAATAATTTGTTAGAGAAAACTGTTGTCACTAAAAGTTAAAATGTTTTAGGTTGTTTATGGGTTTTAATTATATACAGTGTTTCCTCTCTTCTAATGCCATAAATAATGTGGCAATAAGTATATTTAATATGTAATTTTATTTTTACAAGTTATTATTTATTATGGCAATTATCTGATTGTATGTGAGTCTGTACTCACATAGGATAGCAGTAAATAAGTATCAATACAGGAGAAAGGATTATCAAAAAGTTTAATTTTGTATTCTATTTTGAAATTATTTTTAAGGCTGCTGTTTAATCAGAAAAAAGGTTTTTTGCTTTCTCTAATATGATATAAAAAAAGGAGAAAACTCTTTAGTATTTTGTGAAAGCACTAATTTTTTGTTAACTTTAACTTTCTGAAATGTGGAAAAACTGAATAAAAGTAAACATAACCATTGTGGGATGTGATCAAATTAAGTAATTTTTAAATATTTGAAATCATCAATAAAATATATGAAATGTCTCTAATGTTCTGGTAATAACTGTCATTAAGTATTACTACCCATAAGATTTCAGTAATCTCACAGAACACAAAGAAGGTATAGTTTTCGATCTAGAATAACTATAAGTATATAACAATTTATACCTTGCAAAGAACTTATCAAGTCATAAGAAAGGAACTTTTGAGAGAACACACAACTAAAAATTGATTTCAGTGTTTCAATAATGCAAATAATTAAGACAAAGGCAGCGTACATACACACACATATTAAATATTACAGTTCACTATATAGGGTGTGTATACACCTATATAAGTATACCCACATACATCTATCTAATGTGTGTACATATATATAGTGGCAACTAATATTTTATGATGTTACCTATGAGGCTGGTAGATATTTATCAATATTATGTTGAAATCTACATAGGCAATATATAAAACCTATTTAATGTTCTTTTTCAGATAAAAGTGCCCTGGGAAAAATTACTGAACAGAGTCTGAATATAGCAATTCTAGTCCTAGTTCTGTCACTTCTGGCCACATGACTTGAAATAAATCACCAAGACCTATTTCAGGGCACATGGTTTCCTCTTATATAAAATTAAGGGATATAAACTAGATGTTCTATTAAGATCTCTTTCTACCTCTAAGAATCTTTGAAAAGAGTCGCAGACTAGGGGGGCCCATCTCTCTAAATCAAGTGGGTTTGAAAAGCTTTACTTTGAATATTCCTGAAAAGCCAAGTGGAGGAGTAATAGAGTGCTTGATTTGGGAGCCAGAAGTTCTATCTCTAATATTCACTAAGTGTGTGACTCAGCATGATGAAATCACTTATCCTCAACTCTAAAATGAGAACATCAGTAATATCCACCTTCACTGGGGTCATGAGATCCAAATGATGTGAAAGTACTTACTTCACAAATCTCAAACTGATAAATGTCAGTATTAGTGTCAAAAGATCAACACCATAGTCTTACTCATGTGATTTGCACAAAGATTGTTACCACTGTGACTATTCTGTGTGGTGCCAAATCTTAGGGGTTTCCCAAGATACCTGATAGCAAGAACACAAGAAAATAACAGGTGAAAGCTTCAGATCAAAGTGATTTATTAGAGTATTTTAAAACAAAATAAAGCAGCAGTTCACTAATTCTGTCTCCATTTCATACAACCACAAAGGAGAAAACAAAAATATAATTTTCATTATTGAATATTTGTGATATTTGTATACAAAATTTTGTGCTGGGCTCTATGAGAAAATCCAGAGTGCATTAAAAATGGTCTCACAAATCTAAATTTCAGTCCCAATTTCAAGTTGGACCAATCTTATCTTTAATTGACTCTTAGGACATCATCACATAATGTGGGTAGGGCCAACAAGATTCTGATTGCTATAATATATTCCATCATATCTGTTTAACTGTTGTTTTAGACTTCTGCTTATAATACTTTGTTTGCTATTTTAGCATTGTTTCAAACTGAAGTACCAGCCTTACTGTTAGCATAAATGAACTGACATTACTTACTAGAAAAAATATGCATTTCTATCTTGCTATATTGTTAACTTAAGGTCTTTTCTCCTAAAAATCAAAATTATTATGAAAATTCCCTCTCCTCTATCTAGGTCAGCATTAATATGTAGAATCACAAGGAAAAATTATAAATTCTTCATTATAAACCACTTCATTAGTGTCCTTTGAAGAGTAAGGCTCCAGACCATTTTCCTTGGCAAAGGAAAAGTCCAATGGAAATACTATCACCAACACCCCAAAATCTATTTCCTTGCAGTACTTTTATACCTAACTCAAATCTTTTGGAATTTCAGCATTTTTGGATAAATTTTTGGAAAGATCACTTCCCCAAATTGTGATAATTTTCAGCTCAATCTAAGTAAAGCAGTCAATTTTCTTTCTTTTTTTTTTTTTTTTTTGCTGAGGCAATTGGGGTTAAGTGACTTGCCCAGGGTCACACAGCTAGGGAATGTTAAGTGTCTAAGACCAGATTTGAACTCAGGTCCTCCTGACTTCAGGGCTGGTGCTCTATCCACTCCGCCACCTAGCTGCCCCAAGCAGTCAATTTTCTAAAACAGATTTTTTCATTCTGAGTAAAGATGAGGACAAGTCTTCTGATCCCATCCTCCCCATCTCATTTAGTCAATTACTAAATTGGGAACTCGAACAATAAAACATACTGTAATGTGTGTCAGAGACAAAAACTTTTTCATATCTAGCATCTCCTATAGGCCACTTCCAAATGTCACTCATAGGTTAGGTCTCTAAGCAGGGCAATTATCTCAGTATATCCCACATATCCCAGTATCCCATACTCTCTAAGTCTACATTCTTAAAACAATATGTAACAAGCCTCCACTACTGTATCTCCCTTTAACAGTCAGTCATGAGTTGTAATAGCTAAAAATAAAGAAATTTAGTAAGAAGGTATAGTAAGAACAGTAGGTACAAACCATGTCCCTCAGAAAACATGCAGTTCCACCAATAAACATGCCATCAGTGAGAACAGTGAGCACATAAAAAGAATATGGTTTTCACTTTATTTAAGCAGACCATTTCACAGACCTCTATGTAAAGCAATTTTTAGAAAACACAAATTTTCCCCACAGACATGGAGGAGGGAGAGAAAGAGAAAGAAAAGAGACTACAAACCCATAGAGGGAAGGGGCTGGCACATGGATCATGGCACATGAGTGCCAGGGAGAGAGAAGCAAGAACAAGAAGAGAAACACAAAGAGGCTGGGAGCAGCCAAGCAGGGGCCTGGATGGAATGGAGAGGAAGGACACCTGAGAACCAGATATAAACATAGACAGAAGAAGATAGGCAACACTTAGGGGCCAAGAATAGACTTGCAATATCCCAGCATGACAGATATGCAGGGACCAAAAACTGGGGTAAGTGAGTGGAGCAGAGCAAAGGAGTCTCCTTTCTCGAGACTGAAGGTCTCAAGCCAAGTCCCTGATCTGGCATCAGCCTTCTCTACAGGTATTATCAGTTCTGCTTTTACTTGGGTTTTTTTTTTGGGGGGGGGGGCGGCCACGGAGTGCTGAGCCAAGGAGCAGAGGCAGGGGGGAGGAACACAGTATTAGAAAGTTAATGTAATAATTAACATGCAGTGGATATCCTGCCATCTAGGGGAGTAGGGGGGAAAAATTTGTAACAGAAAGCTTTGTAAGGGTTAATGTTGAAGAATTACCCATACATACATATGTTTTGCAAATAAAAAGTTTTAATAAATAAAATTAAATAATATAATATATATAGACAAAAAAAGAAAGTTAATGTAAGTGATTTTGGGGGGGATGCAAATTTCTTTACGTAAAGTTAAATTTGCATATATATATATATATATATATATATATATATATATATATATATATAAAACAAGAATATATGACAAAAACTAACTACTCTGATAGACAGGTAGAAAATACATGGCCAGAGCAACTCCAATCTCGGAATGTCTGCAGCTACACCCCAACCTCCTCCCAAACAGCAGCTCCACTGAAGGTCATTCAATTTGATTCCCTGACCTGCTCCTCTTTGTAGTTCAGCTTCCTATTGTAGGGTTAATTAACTCTCTTTTTATTTAATAGCTGACACCTTTCTCTGCTGTTAAGTCACACTCTTTGAAGCTGCCTTGACTCATAGCTTAAGAGTTTCTTTCCTGATTTTTACAGGGAAGCAACTGATCTTTTGGAGACAATGACTAGCTAGCTGTCCAAATTCCATCAAAGTTGACTAATGGAATCAGTTTTTGAACTTCTTTATACTTTAAGATCTAAATACCTTAGTGTTTCCTGTGATTTCATCAGCTAGGCTGGGATATCTCAGGGGTTTCCTGATCAATACCCTTACCAAATAACAGAGTCAACTGCTATCTTTCCTTCTTCCCCTCCTATCTCAATTAACTATTATGGGTGCTGACATGTAAGGGCTCTGAATCCTCAGGGTGCTAACAAGGTCCTAGTGTTTCTCTTCCTCTACTCCCATTAGCTGATAGGTTTCTCAGAGCTCTAGTAGAGATCCAACTCAAGATTCAAACCACAGAAATATCATCTCAACTTCAGGTCTCTTAGACTGAAACCTGAAACAAAAATCATCCTTCATTAAACTTCATTATGATTATAAATTCTATATTTGTATATCTGTATCTATATCTATATCTGTATAGCCTTTCTTTCCTGAATATAGTAGTTAATCACAAAATAATTTATTTAGATGGTAATTGTCACTAAATGTAGGCAGTAATATGAACAAGGGAATATAACCCCGACTTATTAGGGGAGGGAAAAAGAACTAAAACACCAGAATATCTTAGTCACTTAGGCTTGAAATTTAAGAGGCAGCTTATATTTGACTCTTTTCTAACCCACAACATTTAATAAGCTGCCAGATTCTACCAATTCTATCTCTACATCAAGGCCATAAATTTGAATGGGAAAAAAAATCACAGCTTTATTTTCATGAATAAAACTGATATTTAGCATTTCCTTCAACTATGAATAGAGGCATGAAAATATTCTGAGAAGAGCTCTAAAAGCTTCACAAAGAGGTCTATGACATCCACTTCCTCCCCACTCCCCCAAAATGGTTAAGAACCATTGCTCTACAGAATCACTCATGCTGTCTCGTTCAGGCTCTTATCATGATAGCTAATCTGTAACAATCTCCAAACAGTCCTCCATCTCCATTTCCTCCTTCACAGAAAGACCAAAATAATAAAATATAGGTCTGATGATCATTTTATCCTCTAAACAAAAAACTGAGTAATTCCTTCTTGCCTTGGAGAGAAACTACAAATTTATCAACTTGGTATTTAAGGTTCTCCACAGTCCTACTTCAATCTATCTGTTCGATATCTTTCACACTATTCCCTTTCATGTACTCTACAATCCAAGCAAATCAAACTACTAGTTATTACCTAATTTCATCTTTCATTCTTTCTTTGCATATATGCAAGTCCATGTATTCCCACAGGCTGCCTCTCATTGTCTAGAGTTCACTTTTGTTTTATGAAATCCATACCTTCCTTCAAAGATCAGATAAAATTCTGCCTTTCTGGATGTATCCAGTTGAAAGTGCTATCTTCCTCCTCAACTTTTCCTATATTATTTTGTCTCCTTTTTTTTCCATCACTTTACATTCTGCCTTATTTCATATGATGCTTTCTCTGTACTTAAGCCTTATCTCCATCTGCCACCACCATTATGTGTTAAGCTCATTAAGCTTATAACACTGTATCACAAATAGTTGGTTTTGTTTAGTCATTTTTCAGTTGTGTCCAACTCTTCATGACCTAATTTGGAGTTTCACTGGCAAAGATACTGGAGTAGTTTGCCATTTCCACCTCTAGCTCATCTGACAGATGAGGTCATTGAGGCATATAGGGTTTGTGACCATGGTCACAAAACTAGTAACTGTCTGAGACCAAATTTGAATTCAAGATGAATCTTCCTGACTCTAGGTCTAACACTATCCACTGTGCCACCCAGTTGCCCTTACAAGAAGTAAGCATTAAAAAAAAAAAACAAAAAAACAAAAAACAACTTAACTGCATGTTGATTGATAGATGATATATTGGATTACTTAGACAAAGTACACAGAGTTCAGGGCCTATTCCTTCACTTTAAATAACTAAGCTTTTCCCTGGATTATAAAGTTGGCTCATTTGAAAGTACATCAATTCTTTTGGATATTCTTTACTAAATCATAGCTCTACTTTGAGAAATAATACTATTATTTCCTTGTCACTATTTCTAATAAATATCTGATTCTATTTGAACTTTAATCTCACAAAAGAATTTAACAATGAAAGTCACTATGAAAATTGGCAATTCTGAAATATGTGGAAATACTTCTTAAAAGTATTTCTAAAATAACACAGAAATGCTGTCCAAATTTTCACTTACATTTTGAAGAAACGTCACTTGGCTTGTTTAATGTGAAGCAAACCACTTGGATTGTTTGATTGAATAAACAATACATTAAGTTGTTTGATTCTTTCTAGGGGAAAAAAAACCCTAAAATTTAACTCATTCCTTATAAGCTTTATACTCACAAAGGGCTACATAACTGACATCAAAGTTTCCTATTAAATCAGAAAGCAAGCAAAATTGAAACAATAGAAATAAAAATTTTTCCATTAAGATATTTCTATTTCTATTTGAAATAGAACACTATCTGACATTTAATCTGATAGCTATTCTCTGGAGGCCAAATTAAATAAAAGGAATTAAGAATTAAACCTATATACAAATCTACAAACTGCTTGATTTTTTCTTATGAACTAGTAAAAATCTCAAGCTATTAGGAAGTAAAATTTACTTTATTTAGGAGAAAAAAATGATCTATCTTCACTATCAGGTTCTTTTGATTATTTTCCTTTTTACTCTAATTCATGCTTTCAGAGAACACTGATTTTGCTCTCAAAGTAAATAACAAGAACATTTATCATAAAAGGTAAATATGATCTAAAGGATGTAATTCCCAGAGCAGCTGTTCCAAACTTTTCCCCACTCTCTTCAAGTTCCCATCCCATCAAAATCAACCCATCAAGCTCAGGAAATGAACTTGTCTCATACTTAACTGATGATTTAGGCCATCCATCCTGAGTTCCCAAGGAGACCCATCCCATCTCTACCTCTAGCTCTATACTCATTTTCCTCTCTCTCTCTCTCTCTCTCTCTCTCTCTCTCTCTCTCTCTCTCTCAAATCTCAGGAGAAAAACAAAACAAAACTGTCTATACTAGTTTTCAAGACCGATTTTTCTACCTGTACTCTCAATTTCATCCCACCCACCCCTACTACTACATTTGGTTCACTCAATTATTTTCCTTCTATATTTTTAATCTTTCTCTCGTTATTGGTTCTTTGTATGCCTCCAAACATGGACAGGTTTTTCCTATCTTCAAGAAACATTCTCTTGTTTCTAATGCTGCATCCCCTAACTACCAATCTTTCTTCTTCATTTCCAAAGTGATCTATATATGCTACATCCATTTCCTCTTTAGTCATTATTAATATACTTTCATTCACACTAATTAACTTTAAGCTAAATTATTGGATGGATTTGTTTACCTGGCTAATTTTTGAGTATAAAATTTCTGTACCCTTGCTATGGAAAGGTTAAAAAAAAAAACAGTACCACAGATGCTACAGCACTCCTATGAAGGATGACATTTTTAAATACCCACAAGGCAGGGAATCTGGTTAAATCTCATTAAATTTATCTTATTTGCCCTTCCATAGCTTTATTGGATCAAGCCCAGTAAAGATCTCTCTCAAAAATAAAAAGTAGTAACTATAGTTATGCAGGTATTAAAGACAGAATATCTAAACATGTAGGAAAATTCAACTCCAATATATTATAAAATATTTATACTCACTTAGCTAAAATTCCAATACTTAACAATAATTTTATAACTTCTGAGATGCACACAGCTGTAGTTGAAAAGTAGAGTTCTTTGTCTGTTGTCCTTGTGTATCTTAAAGCTATGATGTAAGCTGCAGCCACCAGGGTCATCACTGTCAAGCAGTACAACTTGAATAGCAAACTGACATTTTCTGCAAAAATATTCAACAAAAATATAATTTAACGGATGTTATAAACAAATTTTAAGAATTACATTAAGAATGGCATTAAAATAGTTTAATTTTTTCCACTTGTACTAAAGATACTCAAAAACAGTCAATCTGAAATATTTATAAAACTTAGTTCTAGAAAATATGACGAATTTCAAGATTTAAAAATCCCTCATCCTCTGGACACTACACTTTGCACTAAAAATTCCTGATGGCGTACTCATTATTTGACAAAAACTGCTGGGAAAATTGTAAACTAGTGTGGAAGAAATTAGGGCTTGACCCACATCTAACACCACATACCAAGATAAGATCTAAATGGGTTCATGATCTGGATATAAAGAGTGATACTATAAGTAAATTGGAGGAACATAATACAGTTTACCTCTCAGACCTATGGAGATGGAATAAATTTATGTCCAAAGAAGAAGTAGAACTCTTAACTGAAAACCAGATAGATAACTTTGACTATATTAAGTTAAAAAGTTTTTGTACAAACAAAATCAATGCAGTCAAGATTAGGAGGGAAGCAATAAATTGGGAAATCTTTACATTTAAGAGTTCTGATAAAGGTCTCATCTCTAAAATATATAGAGAATTGTATCATATTTATAAAAATTCAAGCCATTCTCCAATCGATAAATGGTCAAAGGATATGAACAGACAATTTTCAGAGGATGAAATTAAAACTATTTGTAGTCATATGAAAAGGTGCTCCAAATCACTATTGATCAGAGAAATGCAAATCAAGACAACCCTGAGGTACCACTACACACCTGTCAGATTGGATAAAATGACAGGAAAAGTTAATGATGAATGTTGGAAGAGATGTGGGAAGGCTGGGACACTTATGCATTGTTGGTGGAGCTGTGAACAGATCCAGCCATTCTGAAGAGCAATTTAGAACTATGCTCAAAAAGTTATCAAACTGTGCATACACTTTGACCCAGCAGCATTTCTATTGGGCTTATATCCCAAAGAAATCATAAAGGAAGGAAAGGGCCCCACATGTGCAAGAATGTTTGTGGCAGCCCTTTTTGTAGTGGCTAGAAATTGGAAATTGAATAGATGCCCTTCAATTAAAGAATGGCTGAATAAATTATGGTATATGAATATTATGGAATATTATTGTTCTGTAAGAAATGACCAGCAGGATGATTTCAGAGAGGCCTGGAGAGACTTGCATGAACTGATGCTGAGTGAAACGAGCAGAACCAGGAGATCATCATACACAGCAACAACAGTATTACATGATGATCAATTCTGATGGACATGGCTCTCTGCAACAAAGAATTGTCTCAAACCAGTTCCAATTGTTCACTGAAGAAAACCATATACACCCAGAGAGAGGTAAATGAAATATGGACCACAACGTAACATTTTCATGATCTCTATTGACATTTGCTTGCATTGTGTTGCCTTTCTCTGATTCTTT
The DNA here is from genome assembly GCA_023553655.1 of Myrmecobius fasciatus. Classification (NCBI taxonomy): domain Eukaryota; kingdom Metazoa; phylum Chordata; class Mammalia; order Dasyuromorphia; family Myrmecobiidae; genus Myrmecobius; species Myrmecobius fasciatus. The sequence continues at coordinate 16,650 of JAJPUD010001834.1, forward strand.
TTTTTTTCTTGTAGATAGGATTTTTCTTGCATACCTTCTCAAGTATTTCAACATTATTAACATGTAGTGGACTTCCTGCCATCTAGGGGAGGGGAGGGGACTGGGGGTAAAATTTGTAATGGAAAGCTTTGTAAAGATCAATGTTGGGGAACTACCCATACATAGGTTATACAAATAAAAAGCTTTAAAAAAAAAAAAAAGAAATGACCAGCAGGAAGATTTCAGAGAGGCCTGGAGAAACTTATATGAACTGATGCTGAGTGAAATGAGCAGAACCAGGAGATCATTATATATGGCAATAACAATACTATATGACGATCAATTTTGATGGACATGGCTCTCTTCAACAATGAAATGTTTCAAACCACTTCCAATTGTTCACTGAAGGAAGCCATATACTCCCAGAGAGAGTGATGTGAAATGTGGACCACAACATAACATTTTCACGCTCTCTATTGATGTTTGCTTACATTGTGTTTCCTTTATCTGATATGTCTTTCATGTAGATACGATTTTTCTTGCACAACAATGATATATATATATATATATATATTCAAACTGTCAAGTATTTTAACATAATTAACATGTAGTGGATATCCTGCCATCTAAGGGAGGGGTGGGGAGTCGGGGGGAAAAATTTGTAACAGAAAGCTATGTAAGGGTTAATGTTGAAGAATTACCCATACATGTTTTGCAAATAAAATAAAATTTAAAAAAAAAAAAGAAAAAAGAATGAAAAATCCAATGGGCTGAAGCTCAGGAAAAAAATGGTAACAATTAGGAAGGAAAGGGCTTAGAAAGGTTTAGTATGGAGAGAGAGAGAAGAGGGAGGAGAAGAGGAACAGGAAAATGAAGGGGAAGGGGAAGAAGGAGGGAGAGGGATGAAGAGAGCAAGCAAAAATGAAAGAAAGAGGGAGAGAGACAGAGATTGATTCTGGAAAATACAAACTGGTAAGTTCACTGCCTTACAAAATTCTAGAATGAATCATAAGAGCCAGTGTGAATTCATTAAAATCCAAGCCAGTTCTTCTACCTTTATTCTAATAAATCTTATGTTTTTTCAAGAGGGCTACTAAATTGAGAGAACAGGGAAATGCTATAAATGCAGCATATAAATGGATTTCAATAAGATATAATAGTAGTTACTCATGATAGCCATATGGACAAGAATAGTGTAAACTGTGTAACAGAGTACAGTTACATGGATTTGTTGCTTAACTCTATCCAATAAATATTCAATGATAAATCAATAAAAGTGTAGAGAAGGGAGACTTTAATAAAAACAAAATTTAAATGCATCTATGATTTAATTAATGTGTATACTCCCTCCAACAGACAGATCATAATCTACTTTTACATCCTAAGCAACACTTGTCCAAGACTTCTCATAAATATTTTACAGATAGGGCACCCAAAATGCTGGAAACTTTCCTACAGAGCTCTTGAAATTATCTGGGTAGTAATGGAAATGAGATCAATTATCTCATGCTCTTGCTACATTACCAGGGCACTTGCCTTTTTTAGTCATACACCTCCCTGATACAACCTATCCTATGTATATGTAATATGTTGCAACACCCCATCATGTAATTCTCAACTGTTTTATCATAATGATTATCATAATAACTGACATTTATGTAGCACTTTAAAGTTTGCCAAGAGCATTAAGGAAATTATATTTCACTAGAGTCAAACAACCCTAGTATCAGTCAATTTATAGATGAGAAAAATGAAACTAAAAAAAGAAAAATGAAACTCACGAAACATTAAGTGATTTGGTCATGGTAATAAAACTAGTGGGTGTCAAAAGGGGAATTCAAGGTTGGTTCCTCCAAACTCCAAATACAATAATGATTCTTCAAAAAAAGTCATTCTATGACTTGCAATCATACACTATAACTTGAAAATGGGATCATTAAAAGCTCTATGCAATTTTTCAAAGGCAATCCAATGTGTTTTCCTAATCAATTGATGACATAGTTCATTGTATACTGTGTCTGTTCAAAACACATGTCCTAATGGACATGGGGTTGCCCATCTACCTTGATATCATAGCCTGAAAAATAACCATTCAGTTTCCTTGTAACCATTCCACAATTATGCTGGAACTCTAAAAATTATGAACCTCAAACATTAAAAAGCAAATTAGTGCTGTGGAAAGAGAGCTGGATTTGAGTGAGAGGACCAGAATAGAATCTCATCTCCACTTTGTGATCCTGGGCAAATAACTTAACGTCTCTGGACCTCAGTTTTCTCAATTATTAAATGAAAATACTGATTACATCTAAGGTCTCAAGGTATAAAACTGATGTCACGCTTATTTAGGAGGCTCTGTGATATTCTAAGACTGGATATAATTAACACAGTGTGGTACATAAACAGGAATATTTCTTAATTGAAAATCTAATGGCCTTTTTCCTATCCTTATTGACCTCTCTGAAGTTTGAGCTGCTGATCATCCTTTTTAGACTCTGGGTTTCTGTGACATTACTCTATCCTTATTCTTCTACCTATGCAACTATACCTTCTGAGTCTTCTTTGCATATCTTATCATCCATACCATGCCTTTAATCATGAATATTTTCCATGGCTCTGTCATGAACCTACTTTTGTTCTCTCTATATATATTATTTTATTTCACCTCACCAGCTCCCATTATCTCTATACAGATTCTCTACTTATCTAGACCTGACTTCCAGTCTCACATCTCCAAGTGCTTGTTAGAAACCTTTAACTGGATGTCTCAGACATAATACACTCAATACGTCTAAAACTAAACTCACTGTCTTTCCCCAAAAACCTTTCCCCTCTTTTGAAATCCCCTATTACCATCTAGGCTACCACACTATCCTCCTGGTCCCTTGGACTTACAACTCAGGTGTCACCCTGGATTTGTCACTCTCACACATTATACATTCAATCTGTTGTAAAGTTCTGTCAATTTTATTTTTGTAATAGCTCTCATATACACTTTCTCCTCCCTTTTGAAATCGCCACCATACTGGTGGAAGCCATAATTAACTCATATCTAGACTATTATAATAGATTTCTAGTTGGTCTCCCTGCCTCAGGTTTCTCCCCACTACAATCCATCCTCCACTCAGCTACCAAAATAACCTTCTAAAGTGCACCTCTGATCATGTCATCTTCCTAGTCAATAAACTCCAGTGACTTCCTATTTATTACCTCCAGAATCAAATGCAAAATCATCTGCTTACTGTTCAGTCCTATATAACCTTTCCCTTTAAAGATAAGCCAAAGAAATACAGTGTGTCTCACACGTATTATGCTTCATTTTGTAAAGCATTTTTGCAGATGCACTCTTCAGTTACTCCTAAACACCTGATTCATTGAAGAATTTCCTTTCTAATTTCAATGCAAACAAAAGTTGGCTGAAATAACCTAACAAAGTACCTTATGTTCTGGTACTGAGAAAGTGACCTTTCAATAAAACTACCAAAATAAAAAAAATTAAAATTAAAAATAAATAAAAATATTATTCTGAGAAAGGGTCCATAGGCTTTACCATCCTGCCAAAGGAATCTATAGTATATATAAAAAAAGTTAATACCCTTTAATCTACAAAAAATCCCTTCTGCTTTTGGACTTTTTGATTGATAACATCTGTGTCTCACTTGATATTAATAATCAGAGGATCATACCTCACTGTTATTCAAGGAATCTTATTTGCTTTTCAATCAACAACCAAGCATTTAACACATGCACAGAAATCTTATTGGGTATCACATCATCAAAGAGACGTAAGTATACTCAAAAAAACAGGATAATACATGCACAGCCCAAATGCTATAATAGAATCCATAACATGTTAAAAGATCTAGAGAAGGCCTCCAGCACATTAAGTGGACCCTTTATGGAGGTTCCTTCAAATTCTTCCTAACCTCTCAATTCTTTAATCTCTTAAAATCCCAAAACTATTGTCTCCACTGTACTTCAGTTACACATAGGGATAGTCACATCCACCATTACCCACAAAGGTTCTCTACTTCCTTAATGAAAAACTAAACTGTCTCCTCTGTATAATGAAGGAGTTGGACTAGATGGACACTGAGCTCCCTTTCAGTTCTGAACCTATGATGCTTTAACTACAGCTTCCTCTCATTCCATCTCTCCCTATACCTCATACCTCTCAAACTATTTACTCAATCTTGAGGTATTCAAAACTGCCATTTTCTCAGTACTTTTTCCTATTCTGACTTTGTATTCCTCCTTTGCAAAATTCGACTTAATAATTAAACAATTCAGCTCTACATTGCTGTCTAAAATCCCATGCTCTCTTGCCTGATCACCACTCATCTGTGCCAAATCTGTACTCTAGATGACCTGAACCTACCTTTTATTCCTACTTACATAAAGTCAAACAGAACTGAAGCCACACAATCAGAATAACTGGATAAAAACAAATTCATATTATCCAGCTTCATCTAGATTTTTTAAGGAAATATTTCAGGAAAATTTTATTTTATTTTAGTAAAATAATTCTTGAATTTCCTCCAAATGGTTTCTCAATCTCAATCCCCAAAGATGGTACCAAATCTTCTCTTCTCTTTTCAGTTTCCTCTATTTCCTTTTCTCCCATTTTCTCAAGTGAGAACTATATTTTGTGTGTCCATTGTCATCTCTTTCTCCTCTTTCTTCAGTACTTGGAATTCTCTCTAACCACAATCTCATTTGGTAATCATCCACTTCCACAACATCAACTATCACTTCTATGTTAACCCATTCATTCATTCAACAAGTATTTATAAAATGTCTATTACATACAATATCTATATACTATATACAAATGTCTACTATATACAAAGTAGTCTAGGTACTAGAAATAAAAAGACAAAATAAATGCCACCACAGTAATTACATTTCACTGGGGGGGGGGGTACATTGCTTTAACAGCTAAGTATATACAATATAATTTGAGGAGAGAGCATAACAAATAACTCCCAAACCTAAATCTCCAGATAAGGCTGTTGATTTACATTTTCAACTGCCTATTACATGGTCCACTAACTCTTTAAACTTTTCATCTTTCTTTCTCCCTACCCTCTCTCCCTTTCACTATCAACACTGGGCCATAATTTTTACAGTGTCTCACATTTATAACCTAGTAATGATCTCTGATTTCTCCCTAATTACATATATTTTATTAATCCAGTCAGTCAAGTCTAGTGGATCCTATTTATACAATACTCCAATTAATCCCCCTTTGTTATTCCCATTGCTGTTAGCCTACAAGCTCCTACTACCACTCAACTACTAAGGCATTTAACCTCCAGATCTCTCTTACAACATACAGCAAACACACTTAACAGAACAATCTTTCTAATGCACTAATATGATCACATTACTCCACTGTCCAAGATCTTAAAATGGATCTCAATGAATCAAACAACTAAGTGTCAAGGTGGATAGCAGGTGGAAACTGGAATCTTCAGACATTTATTAGCTGTGTGATTCTGGGTTAATCATTTAACTATAATTTGCCTCAGTTTTCCCATCTATAAAATGAGCTAGAGAAAGAAATAGCAAACCATTCCTTTTTGCCTGACATCCTAGTCCCTCCATGATTTAGTTCCAACCTAGCTCTCCACTAAAATTCCAAACTACTCCCTATCATATGTGTATGTATGTTATACTTCAGCCAACACTGTCAAATACCGTTCATGCTTTATCATTTCAACAACTCTGCTCAGTGATGATAATTGGAACTCTGTCTCCACTCCATTTCTCTCTAATGGCATTCTAACCCTTCCAAGCTCCAAGCCCTAATCAATAGGCATCTCTTCCATCAAGAAAACCCCAACCACAGTGATTTTTCTCTCCTTTAATTTCACAGGGCTCTGCACTTTTCATTCCTTTGTTTCATACTAATTCATAATACTATGTGTGTATGCATATATATGTATATATATACATGTTTGTATATGTGTACACAACACACACACCCTTGAAGTGTGTTGTGTATACACACTTTTTATTCATTCATTCATTTATTTATCACTTCTCTACTCCAGGCATTAGCACAGTTCAGTGCATATAGTAGGCACTTTGTTAAATGTGTATTGCATGAATGCCTTTTAAGTTATCACCTCTATGATAAAACATTACGATATGATAAATAGCTTATACAGCTGGCATAAATGATGTTTCCCAATTCTCATTTTTAAAAAATGCACCTCAAAATTGGTCTTTTTTGCAATTGGGGGGAGGGGGATCAGAAAAGTGTGGTGACTGCATACTTTAACACAAATTTTGTAAATAACTAGAGAAAGAAAACCAGAGGGCAGAAAAGGGGAATGGGGGAGCGTTGGCCCCAGCCTCCCTCTCCCATCCCATTGGGTAAGGTCCAGTGTCACTGGCTTGGGAGATGGGAATGGGAATTCGGGGTCCACCCAGTCCCTAACTCGGCTGAACTCAATTGCAAGCGTCCCCAGGGTTCCTTCCAGCGCCTACTACACCCTAGATAAATTGCCCAGAGGGCTGACAGTCCCACCGGGGCTGCCCCACGGGATGGGGACACACTGCCCCAGCTCCCCACCTTTCCTCCGACCCAGGAACGGGGCACGAAAGGAGAGACCGCTTCCTCCCCGCGCTCGAGGACACTCCTCGCTATTCCTGCGGGCTGTGAGACAAGTTCCAGGGAGGCCGTGCACCATCAGCCGACGGACGCCGAGACAATCAGACTGGGGTGACAGCCTCAACACGCCGCGGGCCAGGCCCGCAGCCGCAGGAGTCTCTCCCTACCCCCCCGCCCGCGCCCCCGCGGAGGGCCTCACCTCTCGGAGCGGCCATCGCTACCGAGCAACCCCGGACGGACTGACGTTAGTTTATCCGCGCTCAGTTCAGTACCGGCTCTGAGCAGTGCATTGTGGGACCAACCCCCGAAGACCATAGAGTGCCAAGCATGGAGGCCTAGAGCGGCTATCTCGCCTCGGCGGTGCAGAGTCCCACTTGGGTACCCAGTTCCTGAACAAGGCTCCGCCGGTTAGTATTCGTGCCGAAATGCTTCCGTTGGTGAACGTTGTAATAAAAACTACAATTCCCAGAAGACTTTGAAAAGGATAGACTATTACTTTCTAGCAATTTGGGTCCCCACTGCCAAGGACCAGCTGGTGACTCATCTATTCAAGTAGAAGCAGTTCTCTTCTAACTCCGAATTTATTACTTTAAAAGTGAAATGCAGACACCTCATTCAATTATAATTTATTAATCACGTCCTCCAGTAGCTGTTTATGCCAACTGAATCGAAGTTGCTTAAACTTGGAGATAAAAACAAGGAGCGTAAGCCAAGTCCCTCCACAGTATCGCTCTTAGGTGTCCCCGGCGCCACGCACCTTGCTCATAGTAGGCACTTAAAGAAATTTTGTTTCATTGATTTTTAAAGTCACATTAATACTTAAAAACCTTAAGGGTTTAATTTTTGTTGGTGAGGGGAAAATCCACATCCATGAAATCAGAGGTCCTTAAATTAATTTAAATTCATTCTTTTGCTTCTAATTTTCTACCATCAACATTGTTGGAATCCTTGGGTCAGTCTGTTTTTATGATGATATTTAAGATAACTTTGGTAACCTTACTTCACTCCCAACTTAGACATAACATTGAAACTTCAGTGTGCCAGTACCCACAAAGGCATCAAACATAGACCAACTTTTATTTATATAAATTACCTCAAAAGGACTAGCACTGGGTTTCATAGTCTAAATGATGAGGTCAGGATAGCAATTCTAGTTCGAAATACACATATGGCAAATTCATACTGACTATTCTCTTTGTCAAAAGATACATTTATTTATGAGAAGAGGTTACAAAATAATTAAAATAGGTACCAGGAGTGGTAAATATGAAATATATTTGGGAGATCATATATAGTCAGCAAAGAAAGAGGTTTTACCAATTAACAATGGAAAAGACAAATTCCCCATTGCTACTCAATTGTGTGGAATGGTGTTCTAAACCCTGTTATCCAAATTGACTACTCAGACGCATCTTCAGATACAAATAGAAAGTATTTATTTGGTCGTTTGAAGGAGAGGTCCAAGCACACCAAATGAACAGCCCAGCATGGTGTGTGGCCCCAGACTGGAAACGGAGTGAACGATTTAACAAAAGACTTGGTTCATTGGATGGATTGAAAAGGAAGTAACCATTGACCAAGTCAGCAATGCTGTCTACTTCCTGTGGGTCACATAACTTCCTGACTCTTAGGGTCTGACCTCTTCTACTAGAACGTCCTTATTACCTAGGTCTTCAGGCTTGTCTCTCACTTCAGTATTAACTGTAAACCCCCCACCCCCCACCCCCCGCCTTTACCATTTAAAACCAACACCAACACATCAGTGGAAGCTTTCAGACACCATTTTACCTAAGAAATCTTGAACTATTCCAGTGATTAAGTGCATAAGCAAGCAGGTGACAGGATATTGCTATTTAAAGCAATGAGCAGGTGGCCTCAGTGCCATTATCCCATCATTCCCAACCCAAGCAGTCTAGACCCAAATTTATTTGGGACAAGGAGACAGAAATATCATCTTCTGGAGCTGCTTCAGGCTGATAAGAGCTGCCCCTGCCCAGTGGGGTCCAGACAGAGGAGGGGAGTCATGTGACTTGTAGGTTGTATCAGCTGCATTGGGGAGAGGGTACTGAATGTCAGAATCAGGTATCAGGTGATTTCAGGTTGACCAAGTAGTTGGAATTTCATGGCTTGGAGTCTGGAAGAAACTCACAAGTAGATTAAAAATGCAAATACTAAATATGAGGGGAAAAATGGGAGAAGATAAGGCTATCATGAATGTCTCACATCCAGATAGCTGTTCTAGAATAAATACCAAAAGACATTTTCTCCAAATTCCTGCTTTTGTTTCCTCAAAGTTGATGGGGCAGTGGATAAAACATTGTGGACCTAAGTGAGTATGATTTCCTTTATCAAAAACTCTAGAGCCTTTTTAACCTTACAAGAAAAGGCTTTTACCCAATTAGTGCAGGTGTCAACAAAAACCAAAAGCAGTTTGAAGCTTTTGCTAGGGGGCAAATGTGCAAAATCCTTATCTGCCAATCTTCTCCTAAGTATGTACCCCTCCCTCCAGATAGGCTTTTTTAATAGAACTTTCAGAATTTACTTGGGCACAAACTGGGCAGACCTAACAGATTTGTTTAATCGTTTCTCCTAGCTTGTGACCAGTGGAAATAGATTTCTCAAGAGACTGGAGAGCACTTATTTTCCAAATGAATAGTTTGATGTAGGCCAAGAAGAAGTTTCCACTGGTTGGACTCTGGGATTAAAAATTAGCTTAAATATGTTTGAAACCATTCAGAAGGAAAAAGGGTATACCCCCTTTCTTTCCATATAGCCCCCATGAGCATGCAAAACATGAAAGGCATATTTGGAGTCAGTATACATACATTCTTTTCTCCAATTCTAAAGATTTGGTATAGTCAAAAAATGCTCTGAACCTGGTGGGGAGTTAGAATCTCCAAAGGATGACCTCGGTGAGCTTAGAAACTCCCTCAGTTAGAAAGACTATGGCAGCACGTGGGAGGGTCACCCTCAAGACACAAATTTCTTTGAGAAGTCAGCAAGGAGTCTGGGATAAGGTCCAGCATCTGAGTCAAGAGCCCTAGGACCTGGTCCCACTTTTCATCAACATACAGAATAATAGACTTTAGGTAGAGCTACAGTGGAGGAGAGATCAGTTTAGCTTTTAAGGTCTTAAAAGCCTTGGCCTATCAGAGCATGTTAAGATTATCTGCTTCTTCTCTGAAGTGAGCAAAAGGGAGGTGGGAATTGATTCATGACCCAAATACTCAACAGATTGATAGGCAAAGTGGGCCTTCAAAGAAAGAAACTCTCACTCCAGGAAGCCAGAAAGTTAAAGGTTTTTATAGCAACTGTCAGAGAAGCCTCCAGGATTGGGCTATAGATCAAGTTATCCACATACTTGTATTGTGCTCATGGCTTCTATTCACCACTTGCTTTCATGACAGAAATTTACTATAAGAGGAAAAAAAGCAGGGACATAATTATAATATCATTAAAACTGATCCTTCAGGGCCTCAGCCTGAGAGCACACACATGACAGGATAAAACATCCTTAGCTTTGACAACCAATCATGCAGTAACAATTCCACCTCATAGCCAGACTCAGGAATAAACAGGTGGGAAACAAAGAAACAGAACTGGAAAACTGAGTTAGAAAGATCCCACCTTAAGCAGAGATCAAGATTTTCTTCCCAGCTCTTACAAAGATAAGACATGCACCTGTAACAGCTCAGGAAGGCATCCTTCCAAATAACTTGATGGCATTTGCCCCAAATAGTGAATTACTGACTTAATAATTCATCAGGCAATCATTCCCAAATTCAAAACTCAAAACAATATCAATTATAGTCCCAAGAAATTTCTTCTCAATAGCAAGTTTCACCAATCAGAGGTTTAAGTTATGTATGTGTGTGTTTATGTAAAACATACATACATATATATATATATTACAAACCATTGTGTATAACCTATACCATTATACACATAAGTATTAAATAATTTTACTGAAGACAGAGAACTTGGTAGGAAATCATTTTCAGAGAATTTGCAGTTCTAACAAATCTTTTAAAAGTTTCTTGCATTGCTAAGCAGTAGAATCTTTGATATAGCATCAAAAATGACCTTGCCTTCATGAAAATAGCTAGTATACAGTTTTCAATCCTAAATTTTAGATTAACTACCAAAAATCCCAATCAAAAACTTCCAAAAACCTAAAGGTGAAGAGACTAGAACTCTATATGCAGAACCAAGTTTTTTTCCAAACCTAGCAAGTTCAAAGTAGGGACTGAAGTCTACTTCCCTTGACTGTCTAACCCCAGAAATCCCAGTCTGGGACCAAATCCTCCCCACAAAATCTACCTATGAACCACCCCAAGACTGCTGTCCTCCCCTGGGTCAGCCTAGCAAGACATTCTACCTCATGGTGTCTTTCCCCCTCCCCCATGCTACATGATATTTTTCCTAATTCCACTATGCTTCTCAACCCCACTTTTCCTCCTTAGAACTAACTCTTTTAGGGTGCTAAGTTCCTTTCATGATTTAGCTTGTCAACTAAGGACATACTCTCAACCTCATAGGATATGTCATTTCTCCTGGCAAATGGTTAATTCCACTAAGGAACTTGCCCTTTCCATGATAAATCTATCTTTTGCCAAAGATAATGGTCAATTTGAATTTTTCACATAACCATACCCCAACTTTTGATGCCTACCATCATCTGGTGTCTACATAACCCACATAATAACTAACAACTTTAGGTTTCAATATTACATCAACAATCCCAAATAACTTAATTAGCAATTTCACAATTTTCATAAGTGATAGGCTCTGTTATGTTTATTTGGCTATCAAAAAAATGGATAGGAATCTCATATAATTTATAGTTGTTTCCAATACACACCAATTTTTTAAAAGTTATTTTAAAAATCAATACTTTACCTTGTGATATTCTAATTAGATGTTCCATTCAACCTATCAATTGCTTTTGCAAATCAATCTTTCTTGTCTCTTGTTTTTAAAATCACTTTTTCTTTTTTAAAACTTTAAGATTAGCTGATATCTAAATAACTTTGGATCAAATTTCATAAAATTCATACAGATACCCAGCAGAGTTGACAAAATTTTAAAGCATAGTTTATAATTTTTAGAAATTACACAATATACATTGTAGAAAGCAACTTATTTCATCTAATTAGGGGATACAAACATTTGACCCCTTAAGTTACCAAAACTTTGTTTTAATTAGGGGATACAGACATGTGACCTCTTAAGGTAAGTTACTAAAACTGTTTTAATAATCTATTTTTTAACTTAAAATCAATCAAATGCAGATTTAAATTTCTAGTAGTAATGTTTCAATATTTACACACAAATTTCTAAGATCTTGTGCTTAAAGTAAACAAATTCACAATTCAAGCACATATCATTTAATAATGATTGTCTCATATAATTGTAATAGTAAGAGATTCATTATATAAAGTTTCAACATTTCTAGTGTAAAAGCCAATTATTAGAAATTGTTCCTACTTAACAGAGTTGTAGATTATCAGTAAACTCATTCCTTCATTGGGACCTGTGTAACTCAAACAAGTTATTTTTCAGGGACAATAATCTTACTCATAAAATAGTTTTAAGAAACCTAACAAACTTACAATTTAAGAGAAAAATCCAGAAAAAGACTCCTATTCACTTCCTGATTGTTTACTTTCTATGATTGACATTTGCTTTCTTTGTTCTCTTATACCTCCCCCAAATCCAGAGCTTATATTCTCTGGTCTCCAGGCTTTTAAGATGCAAACTTGATCCAGATAAGGTTTGGGTTTTGTTTTGTTTTGTTTTTGTTTTTGTTTTTGTTTTTGAAGATACAAACTTTTAGTTACAAGCAAAATCTCAGTCCTACAATTTTAGAAAGAAACTATTACCTTTTGACTGTTTTTGTCGGTCCACAAAAATCTTTTTCTCTTTCCTCTGTGAATCAGAAAAGGATTGCAGACTAGACTGTTCTCTGCCAGGTTTTAAAAACAGCAGAGTGATTTTATGTTTTTCCCAAAATTCCCAAACTCTTAAATCTTGTTAACAATCAGTGCAACGAGATTACAATTAACATAAAACTACTTTTACTATCATATCTCAGGCAAAAATTTCACTGAACCAAGTATTCTCTCCCTCTTACCCCTTTGTACCATGCATCCCTGCTGCAGTCAGGGAATGGGGGAAGAGGGAAGATAGAGACTCTTTTTACTCTTTACACTATCTTCCTTGTGGAGGCATTAATTTAGTTGAAATTTATTTCCAAATTACTTTATACACACACACAAAAATCATCTTAGTGCCTCTCTTCAGACCCATACTCCACAGAGAGGGAGACTGAGAGTGTGATCCCAAGGATGGTTAGAGAAAACCCAACCTGGCCCCTGCCTTGCTGCAGAACCCCAGCCATCTCTCTGAAAAGTCAGATCCCAGACGAGCCCCCATAAACTCTGTGGAACAGGTGCTAAACCCCCTTACCCAAAATGACTTCTCAGAGACATCTTTAGATACAAATAGAAAGCATTTATTCAGTCCTTGCAAGGAGAGGTACAAGAATACCAATGCCCTGAGCCAGAAACAGTGAATGAATTATATAGCAAAAAAGATGGGTTCATTTGATAGATTGAAAAGGAAGTAACCATTGACTAATGGTCAGCAATGCTGTCTACTTCCTGTGGATCCCATAACTTCCTGAAACTTAGGTTTAAGTTCTGACCTCTTCTGCCCTACAGATCTCTGAGAATAGGGAGCACATGACTTCTTGAAACTTAGGCCTAAGGTCCTACAGCCTCTGAGAAATCTTCACCTGATTCCATTCACAATTAAACAAGAAAAAGGGAATATATCATGAGGTGTGAGTTGACTGGCAGGATAAATCCATAGAGGAGTTAAGCACTCTAAAAGAGTTATTTCTACCAAGGAAAAAGACACCATGAGGCATGGAAGGAAGGGATTAGAGGAAAGACACCATGAAGCCATAGTGTACAAATCCAAAAGGGATTCAGCAAATATGGTATAGGCCATGGGCAGATTTATACAGGAAATATAACCTCAGAGGAGGAGGGGAAGTACCAGGAAGAGTTTGGTAGCTTAGAGGGAGGTCTCGAGGAGGAACAAGGTGGAATCCACCTGGCTGACCAGGTCCTAGACCTGTCTAAAGATATGCTAATCAATATGTCAAAGGTTGTTTAAAGATGCTCTGAGAGGAGGGATAAACTGGGGGCTGAAGAAAAATTCCATCCTTATATCATTGTATACAAACATGAGGAAATTCCTTATAATAGCCAGATAGGCTTCTTCCTGATATGGGAAGAGAATATGCTCCTTTCAAAGTTCACATCATAAAGATCCTTTATCCTTTTTTTAACAGGTCCTCTATTCTGTTCTCCCAATCCAATAAGGTTGCTTTGCAAAATAACCAATACATTAAACTCAGGAAGGCATCATAATAAGAATATGTGGGAAAGGACACTGATTCTAGAATCAAGGAATTGAGTTCAAAACCTTCCTCTGATGCTTATAACTATATAATTTTGGGCAGTTCATTTAAAAAAGTTCATGGGCTGGGGCAGGTAGATGGCCCAATAGATAAAGTACCAACCTTGTATTCAGGAGGACTTGAGTTCAAATTTGACCTCACACTTAACATTACTAGCTGTGTGACACTGGACAACCCCAATTGACTTGCCAAATAATAAAGCTCATAAGCTTCAGCTTCCTTATTTGTAAAATTAATATGATCAGATGGACTTTAAAGTTTCTTCCACCTATAGATTCATTATCCTATCAACCATGGGGGAATAATAAAACTTACATAAAGGAAGTAGTATGGTGTACTGTCTCATACACTTTGTGGACCCTGTTTAAATTGTCACTTTATCTCCATTATGTTATCTAGCAGTCTCTGATGAGGGCCTGATTTAGTATGCTGGTCATGTGAATAGAGAAAATAAAGGGAGTGGATAGGAGAAGTGTTGTGAAGATAGAACTGAAAAGACATAGCCACTGACTGGAATTAAGAAAATGAGTTGGTAATGAGTATCCCAAGAAGCTCACATGTGAATGCTAATTGAATTAATTGATAAACATTATTGCATTACAAATGCTAATAAAACTTAAGAGATTAAAAAAAATGACTGAAATATCAATTTGCTGACCATTCTACAATAAGCACAGATTGCTTTCATTATTTTATTCTTAAAAGTCCAAAGATACTTCTTATAACAAAACATATAAACAAAGAATTTTGTTTTCCAATTTAATAGAATGACATGTGTTACAGGAAAAAAACTGAATTTCTAGCAACATAGTTTTATAGTGAATGAATGTAGCTGAAAATCTAAGAAATATTATATAATAATAATAATAGATGCCCCCAAACTTACCTATTTATATATGTTTGAATATTTACTATAAGTCATTACATGATATCATGTTTTTAAATGTATTCTCCAATTAGGTTTCATCAACAGCTCTTGTTAAGTTTACTTTGGCTGCATGGCGTGATGCTGCACAACTGCCTCGGAGACCAGCTACATAAATCTGGGGCCTGGGTACTCTGCTACCATCTTCTTTCTTGGTCTGTGTGCCAGTTGACTTTAATAGGTATACCTGTGTTGAATTTTCTCTTCTCATGTGACTAAGGTTGGTTTGTACTGAATGGGTGAGTTTCTGACGCAAATTAGCCTAAAATAAATGAAGAGAATAGGGAAGAATTAACATTTCTTCAAAATTTTACAAGCATTATTACCTACTAGTTGTAATCAGTCTGGTTTATGATTTTATATTTATATTTTTAAAACAGATTTACTTATTAGCATTCATTCTTGCCACAAGTTTTCTCTAGGACCTCAGATCTGTACAGAAGAAACAGTAACAAAAATGAATATTTTAAAAATAGCATCTATTTGAATATATAATTAAGTCAATTTTAATAAAATATTCCTTTCCTTAGAAGCCAGAAAAATCATCTCACATATTAAAATAATTTTTTTATTTACAAAGTTTAGCCTCTAGAATTTTTCCATTCATATGCTTTGGAACTTAAATGATATGTCACAGAGTCATAATATATACCAATGAGGAACTTCAACTATCCAAATATCTGTTGAAGTACCATTTCTGCCAATATGTTATTAGAGAATACCCAATTTTTTAGTTTTATTAATAACTTTATCCTAAGTAAAGTGGAATGAACAATGAGAGCAACTTTTAGCCATGATTCTCACACAAAAAATAAGAACTTGTTACTAGAACACAAAAGATGAAAACCTTAATAGGAAAGCAAACATTTCATTTTAGAATCTGTGATTTTTTGATTTTTGATTTTTGAACAATAGCTTTCAAAGAATTAAAAATGAATGAATAAATGAATGGAAAGATACATAGATAAAAAGAGTTCCATGACCTAAAAGTCTGCAGAGGAAGTCATCCCAGGAGGGGTAGAAAACTTTCAGTCATGAAATTCTAAAGAAAGACAAATATACTGAGGAAGAAAATGTAGCACTGTCCAAAGAGAACAATATGGAAATGCATCAACTAACTTGAGTTTTTAAAAGACTTGTTCAGAAGATGGATAGCAAAAGCAGGTAATGGAGAATGAATAGAAAAAGTACCATATAGAACTAGAAAGAGAACATCAGAATCACTAAAGTTCAAAATGAATATATATATATATATATATATGTATATACACATATGTATGTGTGTATATATATGCATATATATGTATATATAAAAATAGAAGGATCAATGAAAGAAAAGGAACATTGCACTCAAGTCCAATCTCTGATTCTGTGTTCAATCTATAAATTAATCATTAAGCATTTATTAAGTTCCTATTAGATGTCAGCCACTGTGGTGGACACATTAAGGACACAATTTCAAAGAATGAAACAATCATCTCCATTCACCAAGACCTTATATCCCAATATGGGAAATAATAGTTGATTACAAAAATACAAACTACAAAATATATGTAAAATAGTAAACTAAAAAATATGTAAAATATAAAGTTAATAAATCAACTATGTGCAAAACACATATTTAAAAACAAGGAGATTGGAAGAAAGGACACTTCCATTTGAGAGAATCAAGGAAGATTTCATGCAGAAGTTGTTGCTTGACCTATGTTTTAAAGATAGGAATTCTATGAGACACAGGTAAAAAGGCAGGATGGCATGGAGTTGGACAACAGGATTGTCAGAAAAATTCTCACCTGCAAAGTGAATATATTAATAAAATTTTCAGGGTTCTGTTGTGAGGATCAAATGAAATAATGGATATGCAGCCTTAACCTGTTATATGTTAGTAATGGTGATGGGGATGCTATTATTGTGGACAAAATGGAGATGTGATCTCAAAAATATGGCAATTAGGATGATTTGAAATTAACTGAGTAGTTAAACTCAAAGTGTTCAGTGAAACCCTGGAATAAATTCTTGGATGAAATGTTATAAGTCTATGTTTTTCCACATATTTAACACCCAGCCAATACCTGCTACTAGAATGGAGAAAGGAAGAGAGTGAAAAGTTACCTCCTTTTTTGTTAAAAAGAAAAGAATCATTTTTTATGTTTTCAGCATAAAAATGTAACTGTATGGATTGTTTTTTTATTCTGCTATTTGAGGAATTTACAGGGTGCTGAAATCTGTGAATATGATTGCAGTTACAGTCTATGAAGGAGAAATTGCTGTGGGCAGTTTGTTTGCACTGTGTCTTTGGCAGGATGCTGCTAACTGCCAGTCATTGGAAGTTCAGGAAGCGAGTACTTGCCATGTCTTGAAAAAAAGTATTAATCGTAACATTTATAAATTTTTTGCTGGGATCCCATAGAAAGACAACAAGAAAGGGGGTTTCCAACATCTAGTCATCAGAGAATATAGGAAGAGGGGCAAAATGTCTGGTTTAGATAATAAGACTCTCCTAGACAAGTTAGCTTCAGGCGGCTTCTCTTTCCACTAGGGTTTTGTTAAAAAGCTGCTAATTGCCAATCAAGAGCAGGGGAGAAAGTTAGTGTCATTTTATTAAAAAAAAATCAGAAAGCTTGCTATAAATAAAGAATGCTATCCTCAGGAGATTGTCATTTCCCACATAAGTTTTCCAGTAGCTTTGTATGCATGTGGTCTAGCCACTTATGTTCCTTATGTATATACCCCTCTACCTATATATCTTAATTATAGGTATTCTCTAATTTCTCCCTGGGATCTAAGATAGGGGTTCAACAAACCAAAAAAAGCATAAAGAAAAGGAAGCTAGCTCCCCTTTCATTAGATGTCAGGATCTCTCAGGACTGAATTCTGCCAGAACCATATGCAGGGATCCAGAGCAAAAGGGTCCATTTGCACATTTCTTTAATGTAGAAGGAAGTGGGATCTGTGGCCCAGCCCAGCAATGGTTCTTTAATGTTCTAAAAGTACTCACAATGAGAGAACAACCCTCTAGTACTCTACCTTGGTTGGGCAACATCTGAAATCTAGGCATTATATGTCAGTGAACATTCTCCAGATTTGCCAGCCTAGGACTGCCAATACTGCATTGGGGTGTGGACATCACTTTTTAGGAAGAACAAAGAAGTAGGTAATCATGGATTGACAATCATGATGATGAGGGGGATATAAAGCTATATAAAAGGACTGTTGAAAAAAGTAGAAAAGTTTAGTCTGAAAAAAGAATTAGTAATTACCTCCAACATTTGAAGGACTGCTTGTTCTGACTGGTTCAGAACCAGGAAGGGGAAATTTCTTATCATTTTGACTTACCTAGAGAATGTGCTACTATAGAAGTTAGTGGATAGGTCTTCAAAAGTGTACAGATTAGAGGGTAGCTAGGTGGTGCAGTGGATAGAGCACCAGCTCAGAAGTCAGGAGGATCTGTGTTCAAGTCTGGCCTCAGACACATAACTTTGTCTATGTTTTAAAAAATTCTCCTTTTTCAATGCTGTTTCTATTTCCTATCTCAAGCCTGATTTCTTAAACTGAAACATCCAAAGTTAATAACAAGTTAATAACGAGAAGGTATTTTGACATTTACCTGACCTTTGAAGCAGCTCTGGAGGCTGTTTCAAATTGTCTAGAGGGACCAATTCTCATATAAAGATTTTGGGTAAGTATTAAGTATAGCATTGTCATCTAGTTCTGAGGATAAGAGCAGAGTTAGATTGCTATGATTGATAATAGCCAAAGATTAATATCAAATTTTACTTTATTTTCTTAAAAATTTTGTTCTGTAAGTTTTATCATGGAGAAGTGAATAGAGTGCTGGACTTGGAAGCAAAAAGATCTGAGTTCAGATCCAGCCCCAGAAACTAGTTATGTGATTCTGGTTATATCACTTTAACTTCTTGCAGCTTCATCTTTTAGCTTATATTGGGATAAATAATAACTTTTATAAGGTTGTTGTAAGAATCAAAGGAGACAATTTAAGTAAAGCATTCTGAAAACCTTAAAGCATTATATAAATATAAATTTATTATTATTAAATTTAGTGTTACCACTGTCTGTCTTAATATAAACTTAAATTAATATATATATGTATATATATATATATAAACAAGAATGCATGTGATTTTTCTTTTTCTGTCTCTCACCTCTTCATCCCTCTACAACTATCCTCCTTTCCCTTACCACTTAAAGCCAGGTAGCTCAGACCACAAAACCATACCAGCTGGGTGCAGGACACCTCAACTACAGGATGACATTTGGAGAAGTAAATCTACCTCTGACAACTGAATCTACAAATCTAAAACTATAATGTAACATCGCCTAACAGGGATTTATTAATCAGCCTGTTAGGATTCTTTAAAGAGTTCACCATAATATTCAGGAACTGTATCGAACATTCATTACAGGCATCTGTAGGGAAAAGGATGAGAGGGAAGACAATGAACTGAATAAAATGTAAAGTATGAAACCCATGGGAAAAATCAGATCTAAATGAGTTTAAAATTGGGAAGAATCAAGCATCAAGAAATCTCCTTTTGAAAACAGAAAAGTAGGGGCAGCTAGATGGTACAGTGGATAGAGTACCAGACCTGAAGTCAGGAAGACCTGAGTTCCAATTTGACCTCACACATTTAACACTTCCTAGCTGTGTGACCCTGGGCAAGTCACTTAACCCCATTTGCCTCAGTAAAAACAAACAAACAAAAACCCAGAAAAGTTAACTACCTACTTATTTATCACAACTGATGGAAAAACGAAATCCTAGCAACACTTCTTACTGACCCGTTTAGATAAATGTCAGAATTTAGGTAAATATCAATTGCCTCCTGGAGGAGAATGTTTAGGAGGAAATATTTAGAAAATATTATGGAGGATATATAAAAGTATCCCAAGACTGCTATATTAATTGGACCAAAAAATACAAATTTCCCCTGTTTCAGGCCTATCCTTATCAACTAATAGTAATACCAAAATCTAAAATGCTGTGTTAATAATTGCTTGTTTGCTGTGAACTTCAGCAGATAAAGATTCCAGGTAAGAAGATGGGTTGCTTAACACTTTCCAAGATGAGATAGTGTCTTTATGATATGGGTATCTTCAAAGAAAATACAATGAGTATATGACATATATGCATACAATTCTATGAAGAAAATTATTAGTGATATGTAAGGATAAGTCTTTAGAAGTAATTTATAACAATTCCATATATAGAAAACAGAAAGAGGGAATTGCTTTAAATGAGACATGATAGAAGTGCACTGGCATACTTTAAATACCAGGGCCAAGATTTAGTCCCAGTTCATACACGGGTGATAGCATTATTGTTTTAAATGAAGGATAGTACATTTTTATTTTAATTTTGGGGTGCCAAAAGGAGAAAGCAATGTTGGGCTTCTACCTACTTGTTGTCAGAAGGAAAGCTTTAGCTGTAAAATACTGTATAATTAGTTATAAATGAGCAAAGAACTCTCAATGTACCTTATATTGGTTTGCTGAAATAATTTCATTTAGTCCTCTAAAAATTCTAAAAAAAAAATAGGATTTTTTGGAGGGTAGTTCAACTTTCAATTCTATCTTCTCCCCAAAAATTTTAATGAACCCGGAAAATACTTTTTTATATAACATTGCTACAAACCAGTTTTATAGCTTTTCTTCTCAGCTCCCATTCATTCCATTCATAACCTTTTTCAATTGTTGGCTGCATTATGTGTGTATCTGTCTGTGTGCTACTTTCACATCTTGTTTTTGGTTTTATATGTTTGTCGATCATTTTGACCTGAAGAAATGGAGAGTTGTCATTAGTATACATGTGTGTGTTTCATTTAATAAACAATATTGTCTAGGAAAAACAAGATAAATAAAAAAAATGAAAATACTAAATACTTGTTTAAAAAAAACCTACAGAAAAGGCATATAAAACAGTTTGTTTAGATGAAATGAAGAAACACTGGGAGACATCTGGAAGGGTCGAGCAGAGTCAGTTTATAAAGTAGCTCAAGAATTTTAAGTTTTAGCAAAATCTGTCATATAGAAAATGATGGAAACAATTGGGTAGACATGTGGCTATAAGATAAGATTATTAGAATAAAAATTTTCTATCAGAAAGAAAACACTTTTATAACAAGAAATATAGTATTTCCTATAATCAGTAAAGGATCCCTCTACTTCTATCATTAGTGTGGGTAGTCAATAGCACCCACCTGCGAATATGGAATCACAGTTTCAAATTGCTGATGAAGTTCCAATAGTTGAATTAATTCTGCACTTTTTTTTGCTTTTTCTCCAATCATCTCAATGTATTTATTTGGATTGTCTGCAAAAGCATATGCAGCTTCTTTGGAATTAAAAGTATAATATCTGTCTTTATGTTTCAAAATTCCAATAGTTGGATTTCCTTAAAAATAAAGGCAAGAAAAACAAATTATTAAGCAGAAAATATTATTGTATTGTCCTAAGATTCTACTTTAATAGACTATATTTTTAAAATATTTCTTATGCCTTTAATTTTTTATTTAGAATTTTATGACAGATACTTTTCAAATATCTGCTAACTTACTTTAAACACTAGGAGGTAATGTTTTTGAAACAAATACTTAAAAGAGTCTTCATTTTAGAAATGACCCTAAAGGTCACTTAATCCAAATTTCTACCCTATCTAGTGGTTCCTTGAATAACACCCCTGGACAAATAGTCTACAAGCCTCTGGTTCAAATACAACAATACTGTATTTAGTTGTTATAAATTCTCAAAGAGGACTTAAATGACATCACTAAGTTAGAGCAGTGTTACAGTGTGTCAGACTGTGCATGATCAGACTCATATGAGCTCAGAATGCTGTGCCACATGTTGGATACAAATAATCCATCTAAACATTTGGGATGGCTTCTCTAATTTTGCATATTTCTTCTAAGTTAAATTCAATTCTGCTTTGTTCATAGAGCACAGCACGTTGGGCAGTCTTATGCCAGTATCTTCCATGTCATACAATCGATTCTAAAGTTCTTGAGAGACCTTGAGTGTGTCCTTGCATCACTTTTTTTTTTTTTTTTAGCTGAGGCAATTGGGGTTAAGTGACTTGCCCAGGGACACACAGCTAGGAAGTGTTAAGTGTCTGAGGCCAGATTTGAACTCAGGTCCTCCTGACTTCAGGGCTGGTTCTCTAACCACTCCACCACCTAGCTTCCCCCTTGTATCACTTTTTTTTTTTTACCACCTTGTGAGTGCTTGTTATGTGTGAGTTCTCCATAAAATAATCTTTCTGGCCAATATACATTTGGCATTTCCAGCCTAATGGAGTTGTGCTCTCTGTAGTAGATTTGGAATGCTTGGCAGTTTAGTTTGATCTTTATAATCTTCCTAAGTCAATTAAAATGGAAGCATTCAGTTTCCTGGCATGGTACTGATATACTATCCAGGTTTCAGAGGCATAAAAACAATGAGGTGAGCACAAAGGCTGTAGATCTTAAATTTGGTAATCTGTTTAATATCTCTCCTTTCCCATACTTTCCCTAGAAGCCTGAGCTAATTCTCAGGTGTAGGATGTGTTCAGGGAAGACTAGTACCTCTGGAATGAGAGCTGAAAAACTCTTTACATGACTTCTTTCCATCTTCAGTGTCCACCTGATCCACCAAACTCTCACCTATGGCTCCAAGAATCTGTAGTATGTATGATGACCACATTCCAGTAAACCATTTTGGCAGACCAGGTTAAGGTAATCAAGGGGTCTCAAAGCCTACAGTGAGCTAGGAAAATATCTACCTCAAGTATGTAATCACTTCCTCTGATGGAATGGGTGGATGAGAACAATATGTTCCAATGATCATGAAGGCAGGTGAAACAGATATTGCAGGGCTCTTAGAGCTTGGTTAGAAATTGAAGACACTAAGGTCATCTATTGCATCTTGAGTCAATACTGTATTTTCTACCTTATGGATAACCCCTTCCATTTTGGAATATGTATACTGGTTAAAAGTTATTCATTATAGTTAGCTAGCATCCTTCTTTTTAGCTACCCTGACTCATCTCACTGTCATTCTTAACTCCTTACCCATATTCCTACCTATACTTACTGAATCAATTACCCTATCTTGATGTGTCTATCTTCACATTTCTCACATATGGCCACATTTTTCTACTCACACACAAGCACCACTTTAGTTCAGACCATCATCACCTCTCACTTATGTTACTGCAATAGTTTTCTGATTGGTTCTCCTCCCTCAAGTCTTTTCCTCCATTCTATCCTCTACCCAGCCACCAAAGTTATTTCTCTAACACACAAGTCTAACCATATAATCCCTTAAATAAACTCAAGGGGTTGTTTATTAGCACTAGGATGAACTACAAACTACTCTACTTGGCATTCAAAATTC
Organism: Myrmecobius fasciatus; assembly: GCA_023553655.1. NCBI lineage: Eukaryota > Metazoa > Chordata > Mammalia > Dasyuromorphia > Myrmecobiidae > Myrmecobius > Myrmecobius fasciatus. Next base: position 40,050 of record JAJPUD010001834.1, read on the forward strand.
TTACAACCTTATCTCTTCTTTTTTTAATCTTCTTATGCATTCTGTCCCCCACTCCCCAATGCTCTATGGTCCAACCATATTGGCCTTCTTTGCTGTTCCTCACACAGAATTCTCCATCTCCCATTGCTATAGCTTTGCATTAACTGTCCCCCTATAACAAGAATGTTCCCCATCATTTCTATCTCTTATATTACCACATTTCCTTCAAGATTTGGCTTCTTTCATTCCCTCCTTGAATTCAAAGACTCTTTCACTTTTGTTTTCATATTTTCAACACTCAATATAATGCCTGACACTGTGGTGTTGCAGTTGTTCATTTGTTTGGTTGTATCTAACTCTTTGTTACCCTGTTGATAAAAGATGTCAGGCCCTTCTGTTCTCCACTATCTCTTAAAGTCTGTCCAAATTCATGTTCATTGCTTCCATTACATTCATTATCCATCTCATCCTCTATTATTCCCTCCTTCCTTTTGCCTTCAGTCTTTCCCAGCATCAAAATCTTTTCCAATGAGTCTATTTGCATTATGTAACCAAGGTATTTGAGCTTCTGCTTGAGTATTTATCTTTTAAATTAATAGTTAATTTCTTTGAATATTGATTTTGTCTCCTTGCTATCCAAGGAACTCTCAAAAGTCTTCTCTATTATCACAATTCAGAAGCATTGATTCTGCAATGTTAAGCTTTCCTTATATTCCAACTCTTACAGTCATATGTTACTACTGGGGGGGAGGGGGAAGCTGTGTTTGTTGTTGTTTTTTTGTTGTTTGGCCTTCATTCTTGAAGAGGACCATGACATCAGGAAGGTAATGTCATGATTTGCAAGTGAATTGGAATTAAGTGAGACAGGGTTGTGCAAAGTCACCAGCTTTACTCTCTCCTCTAGAGACATTTGGGATCAGGGACAAGATATAGATGAAGACAACTGTTGATAGTCCTGGATGCGATAAGACATCTTCACCTTTTTAAGGTCTTTCCCAGCTGTAAGTTTTTCTTAGGCAATGACTATTCATGATTAAAACCAGGTAAGAAATGAGGCAAAGAATGGTCTTTTTTATCTAGTCAAAAAAATCAATCTGGAAAGACACTCAGGGATTTTTGTCTAAACAGAAAAAAATTGCTATTGACTACATAGACTTTTAACAGTAGGATGATGTCTCTGTTTTTTAGTATGCTATCCAGATTTGCCATAGCTTTACATAAATCATCATTGGTTGTTACTCTTTTCTAGAAGACATCTTGTGGACCTCTTTCAGGAGAAAATACAAATATGAAACACTGTTAAATTTAAGAGGTTTCCTGAAACTCCAAGATGGGAAGAGAGAGAGCAAGAGAGAAGAGAGGGAGAGGAAGAGTAGGAGAACTAGTTGAAGGAGAAGGAAAAAAAGAGAGAGAGAGAAAGAGAGAGAGAGAGAAGGAGAGGACAAAATCCTCCAGGACCTGGATCTTCTCAGACCAAAAATGGAAAAAGAGTTCTGCCTTGGGGACCTGAGTGATACCTATCTATCTGTATATTATTCCTTTTTCTCTTTACTATTTATTATCTGTCTAGATTTCTCTGAATTATTCTCTAGGTTATCTTCCTGCCTGTTCACAAAACCAACTAAAATTTTCCAAATGTGTCATATTATTTTGTTTTTTTGTGGGTCAGTGGACCAGAACACCATCTGTTTTCTTGATAGCTAATTAATATTACAATTAACTGATCTAATTATAATAAAATTTTCAACTACAAATTAAATATAACTAATCTATTTTAGTTTTATTATCCATAATAGTTTGTGTGACTATAGCACCTTCTCTTTTCAATCACAATAATAATAATGATAAAGAAAAATATGATATTCAATTATGTGGCAAAGCATAAATACAAAAAATGAAGAAAAGAAAAACTTCATTCAAAAGCCATAGTACATAAAGTGAATAGAAAGAACAAGACTGAAATGCTTTTAGTCCTAGAATTTTTTTATGATTAGAAATTTAATAAGCACAGTATGTAAAACATTACTCTTTATTTGCTTACTGTTATGTTGAGAAATTTCAACCCCAACAAGTTTCAAATACATTTTCCATTAATGTACACATTCTTTTAAATTTTTAAACAATAAAACTTTGGATTCCTTATTGGAACATGACCTATAAAACATCTTTATAAATAAAATGTAACATAATGTGCCAGATTTTTTAAAATATCAGAATTTAAATATCAAAATGAATATTTCCCATTCAAATAACAACTTAGGGAATTCTAATGTTCCATTTTCCAAAACATTTTTGAAATACTCTGAAATATTACAGTAATATTTCTTTAGAGTTATGGTTTATATAAATTCAATTAAACTCTAAGAATAGGAGGGAAAGAAAAGGGAAGAAAATGGGAAAGGGTAGAGGTAGAAAAAGAAAAGGGAAAGAGGAAGGGGAAGGTGAAGGGAAAGAGAAATCTTGCATCAGACTTCTGTTGTTGAAAACATGAGCTGATTCAGATTCAATGAAAGTTATTTTTGTTTTCATGCCTTGATTTTCATTTCCTTGGTACAAACCAGGTTTTCCATAGGATACAAATACCGGTAGTATGTATCTTACTTTGCTGTTGTAAGGATCAAGTGAGATAATATACGTAAAGTGCTATGTGCAAATGGCAGTTATGATTATGCTTATTTTCAAGTACATACCTGGAAGGAGTAGTCCATCTGTTACAGCAAAAGTGTAACCACAAAATCCCCGGTATTGAATTGGCAATTTGTCAAAATTTGCTGTAGTTTCTGGGAAAAGCCAATCTACTTTCTTGAAATCAGCTACATTTACTCTGGTTCCTAAAGCAAAACACAGAAAAAAAATATATGTATACACACACACATATATATATACATATATATATATAATTTTTTCTAATGAAAAGATTGAATTTTCCTTTGATTTCATTGGTTTTTTTTCCTACTTAAAAAATTGTGGAGAGTGATACCAAGATAAGAACATATAATTCAAAGTCAGAAAACCTGCAACATAGTCCTACTTCTGTCACTATCTGCTATATAATCAATTAATAATTTAGAATATCATTTTTCTTATCAAAATTAGATTGGATTTAGATGATCTTGAGGTTCCTCTTAGTTATAGAATTCTATGTATGATTTTTTTGAGTATCTATTTCATGCCTAGAGGTATAAGTACTGTGGTTTACAAAAAGGAACTTAACTAGCTGGTTTGTGGAGAGAGAAGATAGGCTTATATAAGGTAAACATAAAACACTCAAAGAATAAGGTATTACCATGCATACTTACAGAATAAAATGTTAAAAGAACAATATAAGTGATTAGTAATATGTAATATGATGTAATATGTAATAATATGTAATATTATTGTATGACATAGACTACCAGCACAAAAGCAGTTTCATTCAGTTCTAAAGCACACATTTTAAGTAAAATGTTAAATATCCAGAGACAACTAAGAAACTTTAAGACCATGTGATATTTGGTAAGGATGGTTAACTTGGAGGAAAATGGGTTTAGGGGGTAGCATAATAGTTGTAAGATTAGTCATTGTTTATCTTTCATGCTAAGTGAGATATAATTAGGCCCTAAAAGTTTCATATTTGTGGATTCTTTGATCCATAGATATATTACTAGGCCTATCACCAAGGAGATAAAAGAAAGAGGATAAGGTCCCATATATGCAAAAATATTTACAGAAACTTTTTTTGTCTTGGCAAAGAATGGGAAACAAAAGGACTACTTGTCAATTGAGGAATGACTGAACAAAGTATGACAAATAATTCAGTGGAAGTACTGTGCCATAAGAAGTGATAGTTTCAGAGAAACCTAGGGAAACATAAATAAACTGACATACAGCGAACTGAATAAAACCGGGAGAACAATGTATATAATAACAGCAACATTGTAAAGACAAACTTTGAAAGACTTAAGAATTTTGATCAATGCAATGACAACACCGATGAGGAAACATGTTCTCTTCCTCCTAAAGAAATGTGATGGTTTCAGTATGCAGAGTAATATATACATTTTTGAACATGACTAATATGGGGTGTTTCCTTAAAAATAAATACAAGAAAGTAAATTATTAAACATAAAAATATTAAAATGTCCTGAGATGCTGACTCAAGACTATTTTAAAAAATCAATTTCTTGTACTTTTAATTTTTTTAATTTATAGTTTTATAACAAATGTTTTTCAAATTTTTTATATTCTTTGGCTACTCTTATTTGTTTTAAGAGTTTTGTTTTCCTTCTTCGATCTTCTCCTACCAAAACCTGAGGTTCAGGAAAGGTGGGAGTCAGAAAAAAAATAATGCTTGCTAATTAAAAAAAAAATAAGACATAAAGCATTTGCACAGTTGAGCCAAGAAAAGCTGTTGAAAAGAAAAAGATTCAGAACAAAGGAACAAAAGTAAGTAATTGAAAAGTAAGGTCATGGATGAAGAAAAGAAGAAAGGAACAGGAAGAAGTTAATCTTGTAATGTCTGCTTCCCTCAATTATTCTCATTTGTATCCCATGAAGCATCACAGTACCTTTTGCAAAGTAGGTATTTAATAAATTGTTGCTGAGTGACTGACTGACTCAATGAGTTCAGTTTTAGATACATTGAGTATATGGCGACACCCATGAGAAAATTTCACACAGGTAACAGGAAAAATAGACCTGAGATTTCAGTGAGAATTTGGGCCCACAACTATAATCAGTTGAAGTGTAATCAGTAGAAAAGTCAGAGTTGAAGCCATGTGAAAATATGATTTGCAATTCTAATGGCAGCTCAAATGCACAGCTTCATTTACTTACGTTATAGGGTTCCAGATAGTTTACTGTGACTCTACAATGGGAGAATGAAATTCTAAGAGAAATCAAACAAAACTACCAGTGTGACCTTTAGCTCATCCAGACTTATCCAATTTCACTTTTCTCATAAGCAAAACAAAATCAATGGCCAAACAAAACACAGTGATGGCTAAAGTCCCTACTAGGTCTAAAATTCTTTCCTATGAAATTTAATTTTTTGAATCAGTTTCATTTTTCCAGAAGATTCAACTTTTTCTCAACAACTTATCCATTAATTATGAGATTCATTAAATATTACATAAGGAGATATACATTCATATTTTGTATTTTCTAGTATGTACAACTGCAAAATATTAGCTATTTATGATTAATCTGCCTATGTTATTTTAAATTATTTATAATAATTTCATATTTAGGATCAATTTTTATGCAAAAAGAACTAGTTTCTTTGGGTAAATAAATTTAGTTAGCTTTTAATTATATAAAATATTTCAATGTAAGTTTTGGGATAAATTACCTATTTCCATTTTAAATAGAATGGCATTAGTGCCAATCAATAATGTAAACATTTCCCACAAATGCATTTCAATCATGCCCTTTGGGTCTTTAAGCAGTGTAGCTAACAAAATAAAAGTGACTAATGACCCAGATAGACTTTCTTTAAAAGTTAAAAGATACATTTAAATACTTAATTTGTTTGGTTTTTTTTTTTTGGATCACAAAAACTTTTAATTCAGTAGCTTTCAAAGCATGTCTATATAAATGCACATAAATCAATCCCCAAATTCTCACCCCCAACTTTTAGGGGAAAAAAAAAACCTCCAGGTTTCTATTGCTTCTTCCCAAAAATGAAAAGTGCATACTGCTCATTTTGGCATCATATTTATAAAACAACTTATTGTGTTATAAGACTAGAAATCAATGCTTTTAAGTAACCTAAACTGAATAAATCAACTCTAGTCAAAGCAAAACCTTGGCAACTTTTTTTAATCCTTAAAAACATGAATTCTTCCACTAGAATTCCCCCCAGCCAAGATATTCTGAGTTGGGTGCATGACATTGATGGAACAAACAGAGGCAAGGCACTCTTCATCAATAAAAGAGTGTACCAGTTCTCCACTCTCATGGAACACATCTATGCTTCTTGGACGAGCCATACTGCCAACAATAAAGCAGTCTTCTTGCTTGGGATCCCAGATAGCTCTAAACCTGCTCAACCACCGTCCTGTGTTGTTGTTATGCCTGACTCTGGTCAGCAAAGGAATCTTGGAAGACATACAGCTAGTATCAAAGACTCTCAAATTATCATCAGCACAGGTAGTCACTACTCTGTTACCAGTAAAAGGTGAGAAATATGCAGAAGCAAGGCTCTTCATGTGTTCAGTGATAGAGATCAAAGGTTTCATTCCTTTTGATTTGAGGTACTGCAAATCATAAATATGAACATCCCTTGCACCAGCAGCTATGAAATAATGTTTATCCACTGGGTGAACCTGAAGAGTTCTTATTAAGCTCATATTAGACTTGAAAAATTGCTCATATGAAGTTCCTGGTGTCCGTCTATCCACTAAAGCCACACCTGCATTCCAGTGCCCTACTATTAAAGTGGATGCATCATCAGCCAAGAAGTCAAAGTATGAAGAATTCTTTTCTTCATTTCTATACATCTCTTCAAACACAGCCCTAGTAAAATCTCCACAGCGTAATGTCCCATCATGGCTCAGTGACAGCAAATGGGCTGGATTGGCAGGTGAAAAATTCAGACAGCTAACTGCTTGACTATGAAGAATAAAAGTAAAAATCCCATCTTCTCTAGGTTGCTGTGTCAAATCCCATAGTCCAACTTGGCCAAGCTTGTCCCCAGCTGCCATCAATGTCCTAGTTTCTGATGGATGAATAGCCACAGAGCATATTCTGGTTTTAGTAACTTTGCAGATAGTATCTTCACTAATAACCATGCCAGTCAAACTTGCTTGGTATCTTTTCATATTAGATAACTTCTTAATACTCTTATTTCTTGGCTGGCTTATTTTCATCCACATCTGCAAAATTCCTTTAAATATTTCATTTTTGCCATTCTGATTTTCAGGTATCATCTCCAAAGGTCCAGGAGGTAATCGAGTATATTGATCAACTACTGATTCAGGCTGTGGTGAAGGATCTGGTAATGGGACTCCTGATTGATCTACTTTTAATAACCTCATGGATCTTCGACAAACAATCTCATCTTCTGCCTTCTTTGGCTTCTTTCTCTTGGTTCCATGAGAAGGTCTTTTAGCTATCATTTCACGTAACCTTGCAGCTGTCTCTAACAAATGAAGTGATGCAAAAAATTCAGCATTTTCTGATATATTTTTTAGTCTCTTCTTCTCATAAGCTGATAACTCTGTTGAACCATCCATATCAACTGTTTCAATTTCATCACCATCTCCATCCTGATTGCTTTGTATTTCATTGCTGACAGACAACACATCTTTAGTATTCCTGGGTATCACAACATTTGGTTCTACTTGAGAACCCAAAGCTGATTTTTGTAGACTGTATTCTTCTTTGGGAAACATAGCTTCTTCGTCTGGAGTTCCAACTTCTCCAAGTTCTCTTTTTACTTTAGGCTTTTCTTCATCAGAATTATTTTGGGGGAGATTTTGAGGGCTCATCATTTGGGCTTGGTTTTTCTTTTTGACAACAAAAGGAAAAAGGAGTACTCAAGCTTGCTTCTGTAAAACTGTAGCCTGCTGTGGTATCAAAGATAAGCCAACTATGCTCTGGAAGATTTTAGATTCATTCACCTCAGATCTCCGCTCCCTTCGTCCGAACTCACGAGAAAAAACTAAATACTTAATTTGAACTTAAATAAATAAATTCAATTGAATGCAATTGGTTGTATCCTAAGTTCTCATATCCCTACAGTATGGTTTGATGATAAGTATACTCTTCAAAAACAGTATTTAATAAGTTTTAATTTCTTTAAGAGAAGAAGATTGGGGGAAAAGAGATTGGTAAATTTAGGTTGAAAATTTTAAAAGAGGAAGGGAAGTTATTCATACCCATGCTTTCTTTTATCCGAAACACATCAGTTTTTACTTTCACTTCATCAAGAAAGTTTTGAATCATTTGCTCACTAAAGAGTTCTTCATGAGATCCTAGGAATGGTCCAAGGTGAGTGGTTAAATTACTCAGAACACTAAGTAATACAGTTTCATCCTGAAAGCTGGTCCACAAGCCAGAAAGTGCAATAAATATAGGCTGAAGAGGGAAGAGGAAGAAAAATTAACTTAGTTTATAATAAGATTATAACTTAATATTCTACCATTGAAAATTTTTTTAAAACCCTCTCATTTGCAAATAGTCAAATTTTGCTTTTAAAAGCTTTTAAAAAACCTATGCCAACATAATATATACAAAGTCCGGTCCATATATATACATTGAAAAGTTGCATTTTATCATATTTTAATTTAATAAATTTTATTTAAATACATATACTTTTTTTCATTAATATTTTATTTTCCCAATTATATGTAAAGATAATTTTCAATATTCATTTTTACAAGATTTTGAGTTCCAAAGTTTTTCTCATTTCCTGCCTTACCAGCTCCCTTCTCAAGGCAGCAAGAAATCTGATATAAGTTCTACACATACAATCATTTTAAACATTTCCATAATTGTCATGTTGTGAAAGAAAAATTAGAATAAAAAGGAAAAACATGAGAAGGAAAAAATAAACACCAAAAAAAATGGTGAAAATAGCACCCTTTAATCTGCATTAAGTCTCCATCGTTCTACTTCTTTCTGGATGCAAATGGCATCCAGATTTTGCAGATTTTCTATCCCAAGTCATTTGGAATTGTCTTGGATCACTGAAGAGCTAAGTCTATCACAGTTAATCATCACATAATCTTGCTGTTACTATGCACAATATTCTCCTAGGTTCTGCTCACTCAGCATCAGTTCGTGTAAATACATATAATTTTAAAATAAATCACCAATTCATTTATTGAAAAAGGTTAAGCAAATTCATGAGGAAAATAAGATTCAAAGGGCTAGAAAAAAGGAAAGCCTTCTCCCCTGTTTTAATGTGTTCACTTTCACAATCTCATAAGGTGGTATTTTTTTCAGAACTTTTGACTGACGCTGATTTTTTGCTATTTCTCCCAGCTTAGCTTCCCTATCTTAACAAAAACAGAAACATTTGTGGGACTATGTGAACTGGGGACCTCCTTGCTTACAGCTTTAGAAGCATTTCTATGATTATTTGCTTTTAAATATCAATGCATGTCTCTCTGAAACTAATTGGATCTGTCCAGAACATTGAATGTGATCAATCATAAGATTAATATGTATAGCTTTGGAGACTGGATCCAATTCTTATGAACTCAAGAGATCAGGAGATCCTGGGTGCTCAGTAGATGCCAACTATATTTTAGCAGATGCCCTCTCTATATCCATTACACTGCTTGAAGGAAAAGATGATCATGAACAGAAGTTATCTCAGGTCTAGATAATATGAATCTTGAGGAAACTGATTGGACAGTGTGAAACCAAGGTAAGATGTGAAATGATGATTTAGTAGTGATAAAAACTGCTTTATATTTTGAAGGTTTAAAGTCTCTACCTGTTGGGAAGGTAGTTACATTGCTACTGCTACTTAAGTTCCGTCACATGCCTTTGGGCCTTGTGAATATAAAGCATTTCTTTTTTATAAAGGAAATAAATAACTATCTTATATCTGGTCCATACTGGACACTGAGAACATTGTATATCTTTCTATTATCCCTTTTAGGGTGATATTTTAGATACAAGGCAAACTTCTCTGCAGCTCGAGAGTAGGGACTATACTATAATATGTGAAAAATAGTTCCTGATCCTTCTTTTATATGGTGAGCCTCCTCCAGGGATCAAACCTGGAGGTTTTAGTCCTGTATATATCAGTCCAGAGCTCAAATGAACTAAAAATAAATTAATTTTTTTTTCACACATTATAGGTTTAATAATCTTGACCATATATGAGGAAATTTGTTTTATTTGACAAGGCCTAGTTGTCATAAGGGTTTTTCATTTCTTTTTCCTCCCAGAGGTTGGTGAAGTGAGTGATGGGAAGTAGGAAAAAAATTGGGAAGATTTATTTGAATTGATACAGAATGGAGTAGCAGAACCAAGAGAACAATTTCTACAAAAGCAACAATACTAGAAAGATGAAACAATTTTGAAACATCAGTACTCTGATGAATGTAATGACTAACCATGATTCCACATAATCAGTGATGAAGCATGTTACTGAGCAGAAAGGTAATTGACTCGAGTAAAAAATGAGACAGATTTTTAGATTGGATCAATTTTTTTCATTGTTAACAAGGATTTCATTTTTCTATTTTTAATAGGGAAAGGCGAAGGGTAGGCATGAAAAAGAGAAAATAGATCTTTACTCACTGAAAATCAATAAAATTTAATTTAATTTTTAAAATAATCCTGGCCACATCAATTGGAGAATGGCTGAATAAATTATGGTATATGAATATTATGGAATATTATTGTTCTGTAAGAAACGACCCGCAGGACAATTTCAGAGAAACCTGGAGAGACTTACATGAACTGATAATGCTGAGTGAAATGAGCAGAACCAGGAGATCATTATACACGGCAACAATACTATATGACGATCAATTCTGATGGACACGGCTCCCTTCAACAATGAAATGTTTCAAACCACTTCCAATTGTTCCCTGAAGAAAGCCATATACATCCAGAGAGGGATGTGAAATGTGGACCACAACATAACATTTTCATGTTCTCGATTGATGTTTGCTTGCATTGTATTTCCTTTATCTGATTTTTCTTTCTTGTAGATACGATTTTTCTTGCACAACAATGATAAGTGTGGAATTATGTATACATATATTCAATTTGTCAAGTATTTTAACATAATTAACATGTAGTGGATATCCTGCCATCTAGGGGAGGGGTGGGGATTAAGGAGGAAAAATTTGTTAACAGAAAGCTTTGTAAGGGTTAATGTTGAAGAATTACGCATACATATGTTTTGCAAATAAAAAAAATAATAATTCTGGCCAGAATTAAGTATTGAGTATCTTAACTTGTTCTATTTTATTCAAAATAATATAATCATAAATAATTTAAGCCCTCTATTGCTCTATAAAGCATTGCATTCATATGTTGTGTTCATCTTTACAAAGAGCATTCAAAGGATTGCTTTATAAACTTGCACAGGAAAATTGTGCAGGTAAGTTGAGTTGAGATCTGATAAATGAGATTGTAGGTGTGTGTGTGCACAAAGGATCAATATTTTCTATTCCTGGTATATTAGAATTCCATAATGCTGATGAATACTTTTCATCAGCATTCAGCTCTAGACTACCTCTAATAGTAGCCATCCATCACTATCAAGCTATTAGTTATTATTCAGTAGGTCCCTGGTAGCTAAAGTCGGTACATCTCTCCTAGTAGGATTATTAATACAGCAGAAGCTTTTAAAAGGAGATAATCTTATATAAGTGTAACATTTAAAGTATAAATGAAAAATGGATGAAAAAATAAAAGAAAATCAAAACACACCAATAGTTAGAGCATATCTTTAGTAATTTAATACTACAGATGTACTGTATTACCTTTTTAAAGCATACTTTTAAAGGGGATCTTTCAAAGCAAGATATTGATTAAAATGAGGAACAGCTGATACATGGAATACTCACATAGACTTGTGATGTTGGTATGGCAGTCTTTGCTTGTACAGTCATTTTTAGTTGTTCCATTTGTGCTGCTAATTGCTTTATCATCATTTCAACTTCTTGTGCACAAGTAATTATGTCAGACTGGATAGACAAAATACTTTGTGTTAAGATTTTTTTTTGAGTTAAGGAATCAGCTGCAGGACCAAATCTCATTAGATACAAAATTACTTTACTTTTCTATATTCTGTATACAGAGAATCCTTGATACATTTGTTTAACCTTCCTGAAAAGTTCTAAGAGATGTTAAGGGATCTCTTGAACTTGCCTTTTTGAGTTGCCATATTTTCCAGAAACACTGGTCACAGATCATGCAGGAGGCCCTAAATGTGTCAATGTTAAAACTCTCCTTACGATGACATAATTTATTATTGCACTCAACCTGGACTGCCTGTGTGTCCTTGGGAGATAAGATAAACATCAGCCAGCCTATGCCAGGCTGGGATAATGCTTGTGCAGCTAGGGTGCTTTGCAGATAAGTGGACCCTTCTACCTTCATAGTCTATCAAGATTTCAACAGAAAAAAATGAGGCTTTCCCCATCACTTTGCTTCTCCCTGTGGAGGATGATCTTGTTTTTTTCCCTATCTTTGCTGCAGTATTCCCTCTCTCAGATTATGTCCCTTTCTAGTATCCTCTCCTTCCTTTTTCCTACTATTATAAAAAATGTAGTTTCTGTAAAGACTGGGAACCCTTTGGGTTCCATATGCATGTTGATTTCTCTTATAACAAACCTGATTTTCACATTAGTCCCATAACGTAACTTGCCTGTTGACAAAAGTTATTCATAAAACAAAATTTTCCATTCTTAAATCCTTCTTCACCACATTTAATCATCATTACAACTAGTGTATGCTACTTTTTCCCTTTTTAAAAAAATTATTGCATTTAAAAAAACAGAATTAATAAAAGAGAAAAACAGAAAAGGAATACAGAACAAAATCAAACAAAAGAGAACATTGTCATGTGTCCAGAAGAAATTATATTCATGCATGTCCACCTTTTCTTTACTTTGGTTCTCTACTGTGCACCTTTTTTACTTTATTCTTCTTTTTCCTCTTTCATCACCCCTCAACCCTTAAGTAGGCTATAGTTAAGGGTATATTTATGTATACACATGTCAATATATACATACATATACATATACATATACACCCCCTCATCTACACACACGTTTCCCATTCCTGCTGACTCTGTGCTTTAATTCTTTAACTTGCTTTGCTATAACCTACTTTCCCCCCACCCAGGGATCCCTTCCTTTTCTTCCCTCACCTTTTGCTCCCCCATCCACCTATCCCTCCCCCTTATTTCTTTATAGATTATGGAGAGATCCTTCATGGTGTATATGTAGTGTTGCCTATTGAACCCATTCCAAAAGTGAGTAGGTTTCAGAACTATGAGCCCTTCTCCCCCCTCTAATGCTTCTGTGTCTATTCTTTCTCTGCACCTCATTTCTATGACATAATTACTATTTTTACTTTAACTCTGTCCCAATCTTTCTTTTGAACTACTATATTGTTGATGTCAATCTTAAACATATGGTATACATTTCCCATGTAAAAAAACTTAAACAATTTGTTCATGTTGAGTTCCTTGAAATTGATCTTTGAGATTTGCTCTTATATGTTAAATTTTCTATTAAGTTTGGGTTTGGTTGATAAAAGTCCTGAAAAATTTGCAAGTTCATTAAATGTCCATTTTTTTCTCATTCAAAATTATAAATAATTTTGCTGGATAGGATTTTTTAGCTGTAGGCCTAGTTCTTTTTGAATGGGACCAATGAATATTTCTCAGAACACTGTAGGATAGGATGGGTCAGCCCTAGATCTAAGTTTCAGGAAGTAACGTGGTTCCCCAGGAAATGGACAGCATTATTGACCACTAGTCAATGATTACTTCCTTTTCAATCTATCCAATGTATTTAAAAGTCAACAGGAAGGGGCGGTGTACCTTTGTCTTTTCAGCTGTATAATCCAGTTTCTGTTTCTGACTTGGGCCACACTATTCTGGACCACCCACTATCCTAGACATGGTGGCTCACTTCTTGAAAGAACTGACTAAAAGCTCTCTGTTTTGTACCTGGAAATGCCTCTGAGAAGTCAAATTGGGTAAGGGGGAAGGTCTAGTACTCCATTCCACACATTTTGATTGTTGGTAGATATCATTCCAGAATTTACAGTCATTTACTGTGGCTGCAGTTAAGTACTGTACAATTCTAATTGCAGCTTCAGCATATTTGAATTAATTTTTTCTTGTTTCTTGAAAATTTTTCTCTTTGAGATGGGGGGCTTCAAAATTATATTCTTATGTGTTTTCTACAAAGGATCTCATTAAGGTAGTGACAGGTGGATTTTTTTCTATTTCTACTTTCCCCTTCTATCACTCCAGGACAATTTTCTTGGATTATTTCTTGCATTATTGTGTGAAGATAATTATTTTGGTCACAACTTTCAGGCAGTGCAATTATTTGTATATTTTTTCTTCTTGATCTGTTTTTTTATGTTTTAAATTCTGTTCTATTTTTTCATTTTTTGTAATGTTTTGTTATTTCTTGGTCTCTCATAGTTTCACTGGCTTCCCCTTGCCCAATTCTAATTTTCAATGAGCTATTTTCATCTTTGAGACTGTATCTCCTTTGCTAGTTGATCATTATTTGTTGTTGTTGTTGTTTGTTTGTTTGTTTGTTTTGGTGAGGCAATTGAGGTTAAGTGACTTGCCAAGGATCACATAGCTAAGAAATGTGAAGTGCCTGAGACCACATTTGAATTCAGGTTCTCCTGACTTCAGGGCTGGTGCTCTCTATCCACTGCACCACTTAACTACCTCTGGTCAACTTTTTTATATATATATATATATAATCTTTTTGTTTTTCTTGGCTATATATATATATATGTATATATATATATGTATGTATATATATATATATATTAGTTTTTCCTCAGTGTCTCTGTTTTGAGTTCTATAAATTCTCTTGGGGCAGAGTCAACCATTTTACTTTACTCTTTGGGGTAGAAGCTTTTTTAACTTTAGTGTCCTCTGAAGATGAATCCCAGTGTTCCCTGTTCTTACAGTAAGTTTCTATGGTGGGATGGGTTCTTCTTAGCCAGTTCCTTTTTTTTAAAAAAAATAAGTGATATTAGTGTAAATATCTCTAATCATGGGGTGGGGAATGGTACCTCAAACCAAGATTTCCATCCTCCTGCAAGTGCCTGCAGCCAGCAGTGTCCCTACCCCATTCTCTCTGCACTTGTGGGTGTTGGTTTCTTCTTACTGGCTCTGCAGCACAGCTGGGCCTGATGTTCCCAACCAACTAAGGTTCACTCAGTCTTCCTGGACTCTGCCCCAGATTCCACAAATAGTCCAGGAGGTGAAAATTTCTGTGGTTCCTGCTTGAGGCTCTAGCCAAACCAGCTATTCCCAGGGCTCCCCATTTGGTGTTTCCACAAAGCTAATGGAGCTCAGAGATGTCTGCACTTAACACAGGTTAATTCCCTACCTCCAGTCTTTCTTCAGATCTTTTTGGGTTGTACCTGTCCCGAGTCTTCTTGATTATTTAACCATGTTCACCTTGAAGAGCAAATTTGTTTTATTTGTGAGGGAAAACTGGAAAGCCTGAAATTTATCAATCTACTCTGCTATCTTTCCAGAATCCTTCCTCTAGTGTGTTTCTATTGAAACACATTTTACTTTAAGATATCAGAAAGTTATATTTTTCAAAATTAAGATCATGTATGTATAGGAAAAACAATAACATTTTGAAAAATAATAATGTGTTCCAAGATCAGTTGAAAAAACAAAACCAAATGTTATCTGCCTTTAGGAGTGGGGATGAGGATTTAAGCAGATGTTTCCCTAATATGATTGTCTGTATTTTTAAAAATTGAGAATATCATTTTAACAGACCACAACTCTGTGAAACAAAGCCAGTAATGGTAAGTTTCACTTGTTATTCTCCAGTAGTAGCGTAGCAAGACTGACACTGAGGTGGGGAACATGGTTTAGTTCTGGACATTCTCCTGGCTCATCACATAGCTTTATGTGGGTTACAACTTTTCTAGGCTTAATTTTTCTTTTCTATTAAGTGAGGGTATCATTTGGTATTGTCATCATCAGTTTTAACAGTTGAATTTCCAAGGGAAGATGAATCTGGAGAATGGATAGGTGGGGATCTTTGACCATGATTAGGATTTTGGAAGATGGTTAGCAACAATTCTAAGGGAGAAACAGTCAAAATCATAGGTTTTCATTAGGCTCTCCAAAACAGAGGAGTAGAAAATGACCCATACTTTCTTGCCTTTGCATTTAAAAGGTTTTGTAGCAATTTGAAAGACTGAAGTTTTAGCAAAGCTTGATCTGCTTTTTAACAACAAATTAGATCAAAATAACAGAGGAAAGGCAATTCAAAGAACTCAGATGAACTCTTCCAAATTTCCCTCCAAACAACTTTACAATATTGTCTCAAATTAAAGAAAGAAACATAAAAGAGAAATCATAAAGTATTCAATAAGGTTAAGTTGTTTACATTCCTTCATGGGAAGATGATACTTGTTACTTGTAAGATTTTATCATTACTAAAGAAGTTAGGGGGCAGTTAGGTGGCGCAGTGGATAGAGCACCAGCCCTGAAATCAGGAGGACCTAAGTTCAAATTTGGTCTCAAGACACTTAACATTCCCTAGCTGTATGACCCTGGGCAAGTCACTTAACCTCAATTGCCTCAGCAAAAAGCAAAAACCAAAAAAAAGTTAGGAGTATACATAGAAATGGGAGAGAGGTATCAGTTGACTATGATGGGACAATTTTTCAAAAATAAAATTAAGGGATGAGAAAGAAGAATCCACTGGAAGACAGGAGAAGGGAAAAGTAGAATGGGAAAATTACCTTACACAAAAGAAGTGAAAAAGAAAGAGCTTTTACAGTGGAGAGGAAGATAGGTAGTGTCAAGCAATGCTTGAACCTTATTCTCTTCAGAATTTGTTCAAGGAGGGAATAGCATACAAACTCAATTCAGGAATGAAACATATCTTACCTACAAGGAAGGAGGAGGGCAACAGAATTTTTTAAAGGTAGGAGAGTTCTCAATAGAAAAAAGGCAGATTTGGAGGCAGTGATCAGAGGTAAAATAAACTTTTGAGGAGGGACATGGTAAAAAGAGAGAGCAGGATAACTAGAAGAAAAGAGGATGGAGGAAAATAAAAAGTTAGTAATCATAACTGTGAATATTAATGGGATGAACTCACCCATAGAATGGAAGCAAGCAGAGTAGATTAAAAACTAGAATCCAACAATATGCTTTTTGTTTGTTTGTTTGTTTTACCAGAAACACATTTGAAACAGAGATACACACAGAGCAAAAACAAGGGACTGGAGCAGGATCTATTTTGCTTCAATTGAAGTAAAAGTAGCAAGGGAAGCATGATCTCAGACAAAGCAAAAGCAAAAATAGGTGCAATTAAAAGAAATAAAGAAAGAAACTACTTTATGATAAAAGATACCATAGGCAATGAAGTAATATTAATACTAAATATATAAGCAACAAATGGTATAACACCCAAATTATTAAAAGTTAAATGAATTATAGGAGGAAATAAGATAGCAGAACTATACTAGTTGGGGACCTCAACTTTCCCCTCTCAGAACTAGATATATCTAACCAAAAATTAAACAAGAAAGAAGTCAAGGAAATAAAAGGTTAGATAAATTAGATATGATAGATCTTCGGAGAAAATGGAATGGGAATAAAAAACAAAGTGGCATATCTTTTTTTCTGCTGTAAATGGTACCTTCACAAAAACTGACCATTTATTAGGGCATGAAAATTTCACAACCAAATGCAGAAAGCAGAAATATTGAATGTACCCTTTTCAGACTATAATACAAAAGGGCCATGAAAACATGGTTAACATTGGAAACCAAGTAATCTAATCCCAAAGAACAAATCATATAAATGATCAATAATTTCATTTAAAAAAATGACAATTAAACATATGCCAAAATTTATGGGACGCAGTCAAAACAGTACTTAGGTGAAAATTTATATCTCTAAAAGCTTACATCAATAAAATAGATAAAAGTCAGATCAGTGAATAGGGTATCCAATTAAAAAACTAAAAAAAGAACAAATAAAAAGCCTAATTAAACACCAAGCTGCAAATCCTGAAAATCAAAGGAGAGAGAAATAAAACTGAAAGTAAGGAAACCATTGAATTAGTAAAATAGGAGCTTGGTAAAAATAGAGAAACCACTAATTAATTTTATTCAAAAAAAGAAGAAAACCAGTATCAAAATTGAAAAGGCTGAATTTACCACCAATGAATAAGAATTTGAAGCATTAATTAGGAGCTATTTTGCCTGATTATATGTCAATAAATCTAACAGTCTTAAGTGAAATGGATCAATATTTAGAAAAATATAAATTGCCCAAATTAACAGAAAAGAAAATAGAATACTTAAAATAACTCTTAGACAAAGAAATTGAGGAAGTCATAAATGAGTTTCCTAAGAAAAAATTCCCAGGACCAGATGGATTCCCAAGTGAAGTCTGCCAAATATTTAAAGAACAATTCTAATATTATATAAACTATTTGATTAAGAAAAACAAATCAGAAGGCTGGGATAAAATATTGCTGGAAAAGGGACATCCACTTCAGTTGTTAGGGCTAAGGACTCAAGAAAATGAGTTTAAGATAGAAAAAGAATTGCTATAGCATTTTAGAAGAGAAATTTTTAGCAGGGTTTAAGTTTATGACAACATATATTTCCAAGCAACTCTTCAAGTGGTGATTATGGACCCTAATAATTAGGTATAGCTAAGAATTAAAATGTGAATATAGGAAAAGATATTTACAATAATGGATAATAAATGATAGTAGTAATCTAAATGATCTTTAAGATTTCTTCCTGTAATATATGTCTACTTTGGGGAAAATCCATGAAAAGGTCAATAGAAGTTGTATTTTCAAGCTCCTACAGCTACAATATGTATTTCTTGCTGACTCAAATATAAGATGGCTAACTTTAAGGCACTATGAATATTCAGAAAGGAAGAGTTATCATTTAATATAATATCAAATAGAATTACTTGCATCAACAATTTAAAAATTCTTATTCATGAATGTCACTTGTATTCCTATTCTCTTTTTTGCTGCTTCAAATTTTTTCTCCTTCCTCCTCTATTTTCTTATGTAATGCTATATATAATGCATCAGTACCATAATTACTTCCTGCCCACCTCACAGGATTGAGAGGATCAAGTGAGATTTCAGATGTCAAAAAGTTTTCCACATCCCTTCTTCAAATATGTGGTTTTTCCTGTGTGGATTACTAGTCTCGTTATCCTTGAGTGGTCATGGATAGTACTAGGCAGGACTTGTTGCATTCCAAGACTTAACATAATAAGTACACTGGTATGCAATGGAATCCACAAATATTAACATTTAGAAAATCACACCATCCTCAAAGAATGCCTCATACATTAGATTTTGCATAGGATATTCAATTCAGTTAAACAAAAAAATTTACTAAGCAAAGCACTGAGCTACATGAGATTTCCCAGAGTAGGTTGCACAAAGGCTGAAGTTTGAAGGAAGAAAAGAATTTGAGAGTCAGAGGTATGGAAGATTACATTCTGGCCTATGAGAATTCATGATAGAAAGAAATAAAATTTCACACTAAGAAAACAGTTGGATGTTTAGCTAGAAAGCAGAATTCACAAAAATGAACTCTTTAAAGTAATGTGTCTTTTAGGAATATAATTTTTGACAACTGCTTTTAGGATAGCTAAGGGGAAGAAAGCTCTTGATATCATGGAGAAAATTTCGAGGCTATTGAAATAGTTCAAATTAGAATTGATGAGAATCGGAGCCAAGATGGCAGAGTGAAAACGTGACTCTCTGCGTCCTCTTCCGATCTTCTCTCAAACCAACAATAAAATAAGCCTCTGAACTGATCTTCAAGTCAACGAATTCAGAAATATTTGGACACTGCTCTCTGAAGAACTTCATATCAGGTTTGTCTAACTCGGACAGAGGGATAAACAAGCGGACTCGGGTATAGGCCGGAAGTGAGGGTGGGACTCAGCTCAGCTAATCCTGGCAGAAACTCCAAACTCCAAATTCCAAATACCTGGAGTTTATCTGAGACACTCAGGAAACTCTGCCCTGATTGGGGGCAGGTGTTCTGGCAGACTTGCCTTGTTTAAGGAGTAATCCCGATTTAGTCCTAGCCCCCACCGGCCCAGCACCTTAAGTTAATTCAAGGAATTGCTCCAGGGCAAAGATTTTTTCCGAGCCTTAAAGGGACATCCACACTGTCTAAAAAAAAAATGAAGAAGCAAAAGAGAGCTCTCACCATAGACAGCTTTTATCAAGAGAAAGAAGTGATGACCCCAGATCCTGAGGTTCCTTTAGACAAAACTCCAAAGGAAGTTTTTAAGGACGATCACTGGTCCCCTTTTCAAAAGGCCTTTCTGGAAGATTGCATAAAGAACCTCATAAGAGAGCTGGAGGATAAATGGGAAAATAAATTGAAATCAGTGCAAGAAGGATACAATATCTTGCAAGAAGGATATGATGCCCTGCAAAAGAGATATGAAAAAGACACCAATTTATTGAAAAATAAAATTAGTGAAGTGGAAAAAGAGTGCAGTGAACAAATTGGCCAGTTACAAAAGGAGCTTAAAAAGGCAACTGAAGAAAACAACACTTTAAAAATAAGAATTGAACAAATGCAAGTGAATGACTCAATAAGACTTCAAGAATCAGTCAAACAAAAACAAAAAAAATGAAAAATTAGAAGAAAATATGAAATATCTCCTAGGAAAAACAACTGACTTGGAAAATAGATCTAGGAGAGACAATGTAAGGATTATTGGACTTCCTAAAAGCCATGATGAAAAAAAGAATCTAAACACTATCTTCCAGGAAATCCTGAAAGAAAACTGCCCTGAGATTGTAGAATCAGAAGGCAAAATCACCATTGAAAGAATTCACTGATCACCTCCTGAAAGAGACCCCAAAATTAAAACCCCAAGGAATATCATGGCTAAATTTAAGGACTATAGAACCAAGGAAAAGATTCTGCTAGCAGCTAGAAAGAAACAATTAAAATACCGAGGATCAATAATTAAGAATCACACACTATCTGTCGGCCTCCATATTGAAGGATCGAAGGGCCTGGAACCAGATATTCCAAAAGGCAAAGGAACTTGGATTACAGCCAAGAATAATCTATCCAGCTAGAATGAGCATTATCCTCCAGGGAAGAAGATGGTCATTCAATGATACAGGTGAATTTCACCTATTTCTAATGAAAAGACCAGATCTGAACAAAAAATTTGACCTCCAAACACAGAACTCAAGAGAAGCATAAAAAGGTAAAAAGGAAAGGACTCTTGAGAACTTTATTTCTACTATGGGGATACTTAAAGTTTGAGGGTATAATTAACTAGATATTACTTTGATAATATGAAAAAGAAAACTAGAGGGGGAAAGGTTGTCATACTGGGGAAAAGAGGGAAAAAGTGGTAAAATAAGATCTAAAAAAAAGGAGGTAAAAACAAGATAAAATCTCTTGAAGAGGCAAAAAAAACCTAATATAATTGAGAGAAAGAGAGGACGGAGATGAGCATTGTATAAATTTTACTCTCATCAGGTTGGGCTCTAAAAGTGTATATCGGACACTTGATTTCACATAGAAACTTGTCTGTTGCTAGAGGGAAGTGGGAGGGAAAGGAGGAAAAAGAAAAGGATAAACTATTAGAAGGGAAAATAGAAGAATCAGGGGAAAGGAGTTAAAAAAAGGGGGGAGGGGACCTAAAGGGTGGTGGATTGTTTGGGAGAGGGGGTCATCAAAAGCAACGTACTGAGGAGAGGGGAAGGGAGAAAGGGGAAAGGAAAGGGGAAAACATAACGTGGGTAAATAAGATGGCAGGAAATAAAGAATTAGTTATTCTAACTGTGAATGTGAATGGGATGAACTCTCCCATAAAGTGGAAGCAGATATCAGACTGGATTAAAAACAAGAATCCCACAATATGTTGTCTACAAGAAACACATCTAAAACATAGTGACACATATAGGATGAAGGTAAAAGGCTGGAGCAAAACCTATTATGCTTCAGGTGAACAAAAAAAAGCAGGGGTAGCAATCCTTATCTCAGATCAAGTAAAAGCCAAGATAGATTTAATCAAAAGAGATAAGGAAGGAAACTATATTTTATTAAAGGGTACCATAGATAATGTAGCAATATCAATACTAAATATATATATGCACCAAGTGCAATAGCATCCAAATTCCTAGGGGAGAAATTAAGAGAGATGCAAGAAGAAATAGACAGCCAAACTATACTAGTGGGGGATCTCAACCTTGCTCTCTCAGAATTAGATAAATCAAACCACAAAATAAACAAGAAAGAAACTAGGGAGATAAACCAATTGTTAGAAAAGCTAGGTATGATAGATCTATGGAGAAAGTTGAATCGAGACAGTAGGGAGTTTACTTTTTTCTCAGCAGTCCATGGAACCTATACAAAAATTGACCATGTGTTAGGGCATAAAAACCTCAAAATCAAATGCAGAAAGGCAGAAATAGTAAATGCATCTTTTTCAGATCATGATGCAATAAAAATCACATGCAATATAAGGCCAGGAGAAAATAAACTAAAAGTTAATTGGAAATTAAATAATCTAATCCTGAAGAATGAATGGGTGAAAGAGCAAATCATAGACACAATCAATAATTTCATCCAGGAGAATGACAATAAGGAGAAAACATACCAAAATTTGTGGGATAAAGCCAAAGCGGTTATAAGGGGCAATTTTATATCTCTAGATGCTTACTTCCATAAAATAGAGAAAGAAAACATCAACGAATTGGGCTTATTATTAAAAAAAAACTAGAAAAAGAACAAATTAAAAACCCTCAATTAAATACCAAATTGGAAATTCTAAAAATAAAAGGAGAAATTAATAAAATTGAAAATAAGAAAATTATTGAATTAATAAATAAAACTAAGAGTTGGTTCTACAAAAAAACCCAACAAAACAGATAAGCCTTTAGTTAATTTGATAAGAAAAAGAAAAGAGGAAAATCAAATTGTTAGTCTCAAAAATAAGGGAGAACTTTCCTCCAATAAAGAGGAAATTAGAGCGATAATTAGGAGTTACTTTGCCCAACTTTATGCCAGTAAGTTTGATAATCTAAATGAAATGGAGGAATATCTACAAAAATATAGATTGCCCAGGTTAACAGAAGAGGATATAAAATATTTAAATAGCCCCATATTAAAAAAAGAAATAGAGCAAGCTATTAACCAACTCCCTAAGAAAAAATCTCCAGGGCCAGATGGATTTACATGTGAATTCTACCAAACATTCAAAGAAAAATTAATCCCAATACTATACAAATTATTTGAGAAAATAGGGATAGAAGGTATATTGCCAAATTCCTTCTATGAGACAGATATGGTGCTGATAGCTAAACCAGATAGGGTGAAAACAGAGAAAGAAAACTATAGACCAATTTCCCTAATGAATATTGATGCAAAAATTTTAAATAAGATATTAGCAATGAGATTACAGAAAGTCATCCCCAGGATAGTACACTATGACCAAGTAGGATTTATACCAGGGATGCAGGGCTGGTTCAATATTAGGGAAACTATCAGCATAATTAATTATATTAATAACCAAACTAACAAAAACCATATGATTATCTCAATAGATGCAGAAAAAGCATTT